>JAZHYW010014238.1:0-28629 GCA_037355805.1 Ixodes ricinus
CTCACATTACAGATCTGAAGGCAAATACACAAAATGTGCAGAAAGAGAGATAATAAATGGTATTCTCTCTAAATAATCCCATACGCCTTACTGAAAAAATAAACGTATTGAAATGCAGGTTTTAAACGTAAACACGTTTGACAGAGCTCCGTCTGGCTGGGTCAAAAATTTGAGAAATACATACCTTCACCAACCAAGTCATGAAGATTTAGGAGCCAGACGTTTCAATAGGTCGGGCTCAATAAGTCGACAGCCACTAAACCATCGGCGTATGTCAACGGACTAGGGCACTTGAAGAACAAAAAATCCGAGGACACCTAAGCGCTTCTTATGAGTTGTGAAGGCGAAATCATGAATGTCCTTCTGCTCCCTTAGTTCGTCGCTAGCCAATGGGAACCTATCCATCAGATTCCTGCTACACGTGACATTGGGACGGTGGGAGGCGCCGTTTGGCGCGGCTTCAAAGCTGACGACGTCGGTTCACTCCATGGGACAGTTAATGCTTTCGCATTAAAAGTGAAGGAAGCAAGCGACCCACCGTAGATGGAAAAGAAGCTGCAGCTCTCCACGTGCAAATAGTCGCCTCTGATGAAAATACCGAACCGACTTTGAAACGTCGGACTCCTAACTGTTCAGGGCTTGGTTGGTTGTCGTCCGTATTTCTCTAATAGAGATGCGTGCAATTATGCTCCTAATTACACATAAATATCACTAAGAACAGACAGTATATTTCTAATTTAAATCACAGTTGGATATCGGATTGCACGAGCTCGAAACTTCGCAGAATACTGTCTTGGGAGGCTAAAGTTATATTTGGTTTTACGTGCACTTGTATTGCGGCCTCATTTTACAACACTGTGCTTTATCAGTCATGCGCGCTGTAACATTTTATTAGGCTGCCGCATATCATCGCGAGTCTACTATATACACATTTGCATGTCCGGCTTCAGGGCGCTGCCATCTTGCTTGGCTGGGGTGCGCTTGGACGAGTCATAATCCGATTACGAAGCCTTGCTAAGGCGTCGTAATCGAATTATGGCCGCGCCCAAGAGCGCACCCCACTGAGGAAGATGGCGGCGCCCTGAGACCGAACTTGCAAACGTGTATATACTGCACAACTTTACAATTTGGACATCTCTTTTGCTACACTTTATTTCAGCTTCAAGGGGCATTGCAAAGGGACGAAGAAAACCAAATGCTGCTTCGAAAAGCGTGCCTATCAGTGTCATACACGAGCGTTCAGTGAGGACATTGGTCTAGAGCGTCAGATAATAGCGACATAAAATTCTAGAGGAACGACTGTCTGAATAAAGCCCCTTCATGTTTTAAAAGTTGCGCAAGGTGCGTCGATGCACGAGGCACGTGCTACGTGCATCCCTGGGGAAGATGATGGCGGAACAGCGCAGCACTGAGCTAGATTTAGGACGACATGCTCTTCCCGGAAGTGGCGCGCGGCACGTGTCTCGAGCATTTCCACAACAATGTATGGCGCCACTTTTCCCAGGATAGAGGGGCTTTATGGCTGAATAGCCGCAAGTGACCCCTTCTGATCCCTTCAAGCACGTGACTCTCACTCAAAATTTTGCTGGGAATACCCGTAAATTGTCGGGGCGTTCACGTCTTCATAACTGAATGTTAATTTCCAACACTTAGGAAGATCGCGCATGGTTGTTGCACGCTCTTGTTTCGGTTCTCTGTTGGTTCAGACCAAGGGCGTCATCAACAAAAAAATTGTGCTGAATATTCTGAACCTATTTCAACAATTATGCTCAAAATACGTCGGATTTTTTTCTTTATTTTATGTTTAATGTGTTGCTAGAGTCACACTCACTAGTTAGAGCGAACGCGATGCAAATTAAAAAATGGCCAGAAACGCTTTTGCAGGGTCCAACCCTTCAAGTCCAGACGCAGCCGATGCTACAAGCGCGAGCATGTGGTCCTGACCAGTGCTTGCACTGCAGGAGCGCGCGTGCTTGGCAAGACTGATGAAAGCCCGGAGCGTGCTCTTTTAGCTTCTGCTACGCTCACACTTAAAGTGAAACCGAGTATTATGTTGAGAACATCCCATTTAACCAGAAAACTGAACTGTTTAACATGGTTTGTACTCGACATCATCGCACTATGTCCTGGGGTTAGAAATTTCTTTTAGCTGAGAAAATCAAATCCCGTGGTGTACAATGCACGCTGCAGAAGGTTCGCGCTCAGTGCAACTCATATATTCACAAAACAAAAATTATTATTTCTTGGTGCAGCGCCGTGAGGAACGACACGAGTGTCTGGCATCATAAAAACCCGCTTTCTGGCAGGAGTGATTTTGCAAACGAAGTAGCTTTGTGGGATCACGCTGCCTTGTCTGCGCCCAAGATGCGGAGCAGAGGAACCTTTACAATGCAGTATGTTTTAACTCCCCCCCCCCCCCCCCCCCTTTCATTTTACGATGCTCTTCCAAAGAATACTTTTCATTTCTGAGGGTCTCCCTCGTCCGTTTTGCCGGGGGTGCCGATTCGACAGTGATATTTGTGTCATTTGTTAACAGTAATCCTCAATTTCTTTTATTTTGCACCAAAAAAACAGTGAAGAAGGAAAAAAAGACTGAGAATTTGAGTGGCTGCTTTTAAGGCCACTAGAATCTTTCTTTTAGGTATCCCTGCCGTACACACTTGTAGTTTTATTTATCGTCACATTAATAAGTCACTTTTAGTCCTTTCAATCCTTCTATTTTCGGGGACAACTTTCATGAGACAGTTCAGCAACAACGAAAACATGTTTGGCTGCCTCAATGATGTGTACATGTAAAATGGTTCATGCAACAATTTTTGTACTTTCAGTAAATACCACTAAGAGCTAATCCCTGACGTTGATAGCTTTCAAAAACACAGTTTTTTTCTCCACTCAATGACAGACGCAGAAAAATAAAGGAAAGAATTAGCTTTTCCCTCCCCAACTCGCTATTAAAACAAGCTGCGATGTTATCTGATGCTAATTGTATACCGCCAGTGTTAGAGTTCGGCAATTCTCATCTTTGATTGAACAAAAGTCAACACGAATGTTTGGCGATGCTAATTGCCAAGAACCCGAGCACTCGACTCGGGCTTATGACAATCGAGTACGTCACGATGTCACGTGACTCGTCGTGAGAAGTCGTGATGGCATTTGATGTCACGATGTCAACAACGCTAATACATATATATTCCGTTGCAACTCAAGAAGGTAGGGCAAGGGAAAGAAGGCCGGGGAGGAAGAAGCAGACGGAACGCTGGAGAAGAAGGGGAAACCTCCTCCTCTCTCCAGCGTTCCGCCTGCTCCTTCCTCCCGGCCTTCCTTTCCTCGCCCTACCTTCTTGAGTTGCAACGGACTATAATGACGTACTCAATTTAAGCCGACTTGACGCGGTGAGTCACGCGACTACGTCACAAGGCCACTTGACGTGGCATTATTTGATTGCATATCTTGACACTATGACGTCACGTGACCATGTGACACATGATTAATCGTAGTGCCAATGCAAAAGCGCCACGAAAACCCACAATTTTTCATACATTGCAATTCAGTATATGACAATTTGATCACTATATAGAAATACAGCTGTCAATTTTTACTTGGAAATACTCATTTTGTAATAAAAATATTACCGTGAACCGTTTTGAACCGGTTACCGTTATATTTTTTCCGGTTCAGTTCCGGTTCAGTTCCAAGATGGCGGCGAAGATTTCGGTTCGGTTCAGTTCCGGTTCGGCTAAAAATAACGGTTCTGTTCCGGTTTTCGGTTCGGTTCGGTTCCGGTTCGACACTCTGGGCACCACCGTAGTAAGCCCTACTCTCATTGGCTCGCGAAAACGATCAGGCGCGGCCATAACGAGACCGAATGGCGTTCCGGCTCGAACACTATATTGTGCTTCTAGTCGTCACGAGCCTCACGTCCCCCACTTAAAGACGAACCCGCCAAGCACTTGAAGAAAACAACAACAAACAAAACAAAAATGCATTGGAGCCAACATTCGCGGTATGAGCGTCTCTCAGCGTACGCTGCCTTTGTCGCTATCCAGTGTTGCAACGTGTCTCGAACGCCGAACGGCGGCGTTCGGCGTTTCCTTCGACCAGTGAGTAGAGACAACGGCAGCAAACTTGGCGTCCACCTACTAAACCTTTCAACCTGAGCTCGCTGTACTGACGTCGCCGCGTGCGCGGTCTGCTCCTCTCCATCGCTTTCTACCAGAGCATAGGTGACTGCACTGGGAGTTAGGTTCCGCCTCCAAGACTCAATCTATGTATGATGATTCCATCTCAAGCTAAAGTACAGCGAAATTTGATTTTGTAAATTAATACGCCAGGCAGAATTCGGCACGAAACCGTACCTATCGAGCTTCGGTGCGACAAAATAAAAGTGAACAATTGACGAAACGAACACGGCTTCACTTCTTCAAGGTCCTGCTAATAACAACATTGGAAAGATAAATAAAGAGAGAGAAAAGAGAGATAAAAGGCTGCTAAAAAAATGTAGTAAATTGACCTTTTAGAGTACTGAGAGCCTTCTGGGCAGCTGTCTGCGAATTACAAATGAAGGACCACCGAACATGCCTCCGCCCGTCAGAAGGTATTGGCATCGTGCCGTTATATCGGATTTCAGTGCCTTTTAAACCAGATACTATGGATACTAAAAAGGCGAAGCATAAATATTAGGCCTAGGAGAGAGTATACGGACGTGAAACAGCGTACTGAAAAAAAGGTCCATTACGTGACTATTATTCGCGACTCAAGTTACAAGGGGCGATATAGAGGTCACGTGCGAGCTTCCCTTGTCTCCAGCTTTCGCGCGCCCGGCGCCACGAATCTATTTGTCTCTTGTACTTTTTCGTCACATTTCGGGAAAAATGGGGAGAGGGTGGAGGAGCAAAAATTTAGTTTACGAACTTGAACATATTGACTACTTCTAGACGTTTATAAAACTTTAAATAAGGAAATACGAAGTTTGCTTCGATGTCTCGCAGGCAGTTTACGTTTACACATAAAAAAAACAACGTGATTCTAGAACTGATAGAAGGCTTACGAACAATTAACTTTTTCTAAAAATCACGTCGCCCACCATTTACAGCGCCAAAGACCGTGGACTACACATTAATCGAATGCCAGAATAAACATGTATGGAATTATAAACAAAAGGGCATTATAGTATATTGTATATATATACCATTATTTTATTCTTTCAAATTTGTTCTAGAAAAGCCGTGCAGTTGCAGTTATGCGGTTTGTGCAGGTGAGTTATATGGCACAGGGGAAACAGCATAGCGATATAGTCGCCACTACCAGTTGGCTAATTAAGTAACATTTGTTAATTCACTTTTTAATAAGGGCAAATATACATATAGTTCCAATTATAAACTTGCTGATCATCATCGAAAAACCTAAATCAACTCATTTCAGAAGGATATAACGCCGGGGCAGCATATTATGGCGTTCTATAAAAACGATTCCTTTGGACGCGTTTCTAGATTTCGGTTTCTTATCGGAGCGCATCTTTGCACCCGCGGTCCTGCTCCCGGCGGTCACGGCGCAGAAGCCACCTCCGCGCCAACCACGTAGAATGGAGGGAAGTAGGGCGCATGTGTGTTGCCCGTCTCAGCCACTGGGGAGCAGGGACCGCCGGCGCGTAGATGCGCTCCGATAAGAAACCGAAATCTAGAAACGCGTCCAAATGAAGCGTTTTTACAGAACGCCGTAAAATGCTGACCCGGCGTTATATACTTCTAAAAAGAGTTGATTTAAGGGATTTTCGATGATGCTCAGCAAGTTTCGAATTGGAACTGTATGTCTATTTACACTAATTAAAAATTTAATTAACAAATTTTACGACTTAATTAGTCGACTGATAGTTGTGACTATTTCCGTATACTATGTCCCCCTGGTCGTAAAAGTCACCTGCACAAACCGCACAAGTGTAGCATTCACGGCTTTTCAAAACTAACCTGAAAGAATAAAAAAAAATCTGAATATATATATGTATATATATATATATATATATATTATCTCGACGAAAGTTAAAAAAAATCAGTGGAACGCTCGTTTACAACTCCCTATCACGCCGAATTAGAGCGCAGCTCTTGAGGAGGAGGAGGAAGGGCGTACGGGGGGGGTCAAGGACCTCGGGGGGGAGGGGGTTAACGTAGACGTCACTGGTGACGTCATCAATGTTGATGACTATGACGATGCTGATGCCGATGACGTCAACATGGATGATGACGAAGCGACGTGGATGCCGATGACATCATCAGTGACGTCCCTGACGACGGTCATCGTCATCCGCATCGTCATCGTCATCAACATCACGTGACCTCGGGGGTCACATGACCAGGGGGTCACGTGGAACTGGGGGCGCGCGTCACCGATGACGTCATCGGCATCCGCATCGTCATCGTCATCATCATCACCGACCTCGGGGGCCACGACCAGGGGGTCACGTGACCTGTGGGACCACGAGATCTGGGGCAGGTCACGTGACCTCAAGATCACGTGTGACCTCGGCGGTTACGCCGACGGCGACGCCGCTTAAGCCGGAAACGGGCGCCCAAGAGCCGCGCCCTAAAAAAGGCTTCGAGGACGGCAACATTTACTCAGTCAATGGGCGACGGCAGTTTACAACCAACGTCTCAGGCTACGCAAGGCCTGACGTGCATATTTAGCACCTTCTTCGTAGGGGGCCTACTGTTTCTGGTCGTCTGTAGTGGTTCCAGCGACAGTTTACAACATCAAGAATGCGGCTGGCTTTCTCAATATTCTTCGGCTCTCTTTGCTTCGTTCGCGCGACTAGTTTTACAGCGGCGTGTGCGAGACTTAGCAACGCCAGGAATGCCACATTGCTCAATATTCCTTCCGTCCTCGCACGCTTAGTTCGTGGTGTGAGCTTCCGCTCTGTGGCGCAGACAACGTTTTATGGCGCTACACAAAGTTGCGCAACGCGCAAGAATTCAGGCTTTAGAATTGTAAATGCAAACCTGTCGCGAAATAATAAAAAGAAAACCTAAAATATAGCGAGATAAAAAGTAGAATAAATAATTGCTCTCCGCTGCATGCCCAGAGCCCTACAAAAGTCAGATAAAGCATACACCGCAGTCTACGGTGTACAGAGTCTCGGTTTTCCTCTAAAATCCCCGTCGGTGCGTCTTATACAACCGCGAAACATAGGAGCATGTTACGTCTTATAAGTACTGGCGATGTCGAGCGATCAATAGCGTCTCTGTGGTCGGGCTGCCACGATCGGCCGCATGTTGACTATGACGTCAGCCAAGGATTTCGTTTTGAAGAAAATAAGAATAACATAAGAAATACAATTTCCAGACGGTGTTTGCAGCGTTGCCTTCAGAGCGCAATGATTGCAAGCGTCCGCCTACCAATTAAAGACACCATTCAACTCGTTTTTCTCAAGGTGATGGCTTCAGGAGAGGTACACCATAGGAGGTGCGCCACCAAAACCATCTCGCCGCCAAGTAGGCTTTTCACTACAAACACTTGCCACGAGATTATTCATCGTTCTATTCGTTCACGAGAACAGTGTAACTCGCTCGGGCTAGCCCATATACTCTAAGAAAGGGTGAAACCTACACCCTCTTGTCCCATATAAGACAACCGAATACCTAAAATCGACGTACAGTGCCCTATAGTCGAACAGACGGCCCCAAATTTTACGAGATCCTTGATAACGGTGCGATATAGCTTTTTAAACAGCCAAAGTACGTATCAGAGACCACATAAAAAAAAACACTGCGTTTTTGCAGTAATGTCAAGAAAACACCAATTTTTTTTTTTGTAGTCAAGTAACACGTACATTAGCTATTTAATAAGTTGTACCACACGGCTATCAAGCCGCTAGTAAATATTGGGGTCAGTCTGTTCCGACTCTAGGGCGCTGTATGTCGAATTGAAATTTGAGGGTGTATTATATGAGACAGAGGGTGTAATAATACACCCTTTTTGCTGAGAGTGTATTGCAGTCGTAATATAAGTATGGTGGCAGTCCATTGTAGCAAAGTGGTGAAACGGGTCAGATGGTTCATTTTTAAATAAAGCAGTGCCAAATAAACTCACGTGTGAAGAAGAGCGGAATAAGAAACAGCAAAGTTTATTCGAGAAAAGATAACAAACACTTATTGCCCCCCCCCCCCCTCGAAAAAAAAGAAAATACTGGCCATCTTTATGTGCGTTTTGTCCTGTTTCCTTTATACGTTCATACGCTTGATCGCTTTTTTTCAGTTTTATTTTTATTTTGGGGCAGCGATCTCTCAATTATATGGATGCCATTTATATAAAGTTGCGCCCTGTTGGATGGAGAACATGGTAATTCACTCTTCGGTAAAATAGTTATAGGAAAAAGAACGTTTGAAATAAAACAAACTATTTTTCGTGATAATGTTAGTATCTGGGAGAACATCAACTTAATTGCGTGTGTTTATTGTGTTAAAGTGTTTGTTGGCAAGATATTTACCTAAAATTCGCTGATCCCTTCCCACATTGATGTGCCAGAATATAAAATAAAGATCTTAAAACATTTACTTTATTTGGCACGTTTCAACTAATGGTGCGTCGCCCGTTGTTGAAGTTTGACATAGTTTTTGTCGGAAATCAGACAAGTGAATTGAGTTCGGCGGTATTATCTCAATAATCAACGCCGCGAGAAAAGGGAGGACAGAAACATGCGTGCATGAACCGGTCGCTCTTTTTTTCTCAAATAAAAAACCAATTATATAATGTTCTTCTTTACCCCGCATCTAAGCGAAAGACTATTCCTTTACCGAAGTCATCGGCGACGCTATTTGTCGAGCTTGGAAAAACAATAAAATCACAGACCTTGTATTGTTGATAATAAGACGCACTTAATCTTTTTTTTATTGCAGTAAATTATTTTGCGTTCGGCTTTTAGTTATGATTATCTAGTTTAGTTATGATTACTTTTATTATGTTACAAATGAATAAAAAACAAGATACTTGAGCAATAACGTGCGGAGAATCCACAGTGGGTGCTTGTTGGTAGCAATACCTGAACGCAACAGTGTTATTTAAAACGTGTTTCTTAACCGGAAAAAAAAATCCCAAGTGTGGTAGAATATAAATACTACGCATAAATTCCCACATGCTTCGATGCAGCGTGTCTATATCTGGCTCCCAAATACCTTGCATTCGCCCTCTGCCAAACAATACTGAAACAGGCCACTCTAAGAAATCGAATAAAACTCCTCCAGAATACTCTTTATGCCATGACATGGAGCGACGTGCGTCAAACCTAAACTTACCGTACAAATAAAAGGGAAACTAAAACGGAACTAGCGTTGGTCTTTTCCAATATCCCGGTCCGCCGAAGTTGATCACCGGATAGAGTGGTGGACACACCTTCCGATAAATCGACCGGACCATATCTGGATCCGACGACTGTCCCGACACCACACGCTCTGCGGTTGATCGAGAGAACTAATATTTTGACGGATGGAGCAACTCGCGGTTTGGCAAGAACAAGTCACGGTCAAACCCTTTATTTTTATTTTTATTTTTGCAGTCCAATTGCTTCCCCGAAAAGAGATTTCCACGAGACGTCACGTGATCGATGACCATGCTGTTAAATGAGAAAAAAAAAGAATTGGAGAAGCAGCCGTTTGTGGGCCCGCGTATAGGTGGCCGTTGGCGCCTACATTGCCTACTGATTATCCGGGCTTTTTGTTTTGTTTGGTGCTATACAGATGGAACTCCTTAGTTGCCATATTATCATTGCCAGACTGCACCTTCAAGGTTTGAATTGCAATGCCAAAAGTTTGTTTCTAAAGTTGATTTTTCGACGGGCAAGGCCGTTTTTTTTTTCTTGTTTCTTTATTACGGCAGGGACGGTTTTATATCTATTAACGAGAGAGCCTGAGAGCAACTACGAGTCACCACAAAGAACAATGAAGACATAAGACAAAAATAAATATATATATTTCGTTTTAATTTACGCTCGCAAATATCGGGAGTCTCTACTCCCGGAAGTAAACTCGGGGAAGAAAATCGCTGAATTATGCGGAGGGCGGTCGGAAAATACCCGTAAGAAAGTTTATTTGCATAAAAAGTGTTCATGATTCTGGAGGCTCGCATTACAACGAAGCGTCATGACGACTCATGATGTGATCGAAAATGCACTTAGACGCAAAGAAGCAGCCTGCGCTCTGGGCAACGATCATGATATTTTTCACCATGCTCCGTACCTGAAGGTAGACTGATGATTTTTAACTCTAAACATATTACCAACGTCGTCATTCATCGAGCTCGCTCTGCACAATGCAGCAAGATACCCTTTTCAAACTCCCAACTAGCGATATCAGCCGTCGCCGTTTCTTGGGCGCCGAAGCGTGTGATCGGATACTTGCAAACGCTGCACATGTTTTTGATGCAAGCAGAGCCGAGCTCAAACCGAATGCTCACGCAACCTTCGTGTCCAATCAACGCTAAGAGTGGTGCCCCAACAATGGCCGACACGGATAATTGTCGCAGCTGCCACTAGAAGGCGCACACATTTGAAAAACAAAACCGGGCGATATTAACTCCCCCAAGTTCTTTGCGGGAAAGTAGACGCCTCAAATATGTTAAGCTGTGTATGGCGGATCATAGTACACGCTACGACCAATCCAAGCCAATCCAGCACTGGGAACACGTGACTACGAGCACCGCGCGTCATCGTTTCCCTCCCCAAGTTCACGTGAAAGCACGCGATTGGCTTAGATGGCTCGTAGCGTCTTCTGCGGACCAACGCGATGTGCAACGAAGTGCACCGACAACAGAAACCAGCCGTTCACACGCTTCCAAAGAACATCCGTGGTACCGAGAGGCTTCGGTGGATTGCCACAAAACAGTCTGTGGAGAGCCTACAAAACTCAAACGCATAAATAAACGGAGCAAATATTATATACGAAAAAAAGCGTGCAAAGACCTGCTACAACTTGTCTCCAACCTTCCACTCGAGCGCGTGCCTGCTCGTCAAATCCCTGTCCTTGCATAAGGAAAATCGCGACATCCCCAACGTGGGCGCCATAAAAGAAACTACCGTAATTTCCGGCCTCACAACTCGATCTAGAAAGCCGACCCATGAACGCAAAAAACAAATAAAGATGGGAGGAAAAAAAAAAGTCAGGTGCAGAGTCGTCAAAGACCTCCCACGACCGGCGACAGTCCCGTCGTGAGGTTAGGAAAACGCGTGCGAATGAGCGGAAACCGCCGTTTCCGACAAGACGACGTCAGCAGTCGCGGGTCCCACCAAATCACGGCAATACGAATGCGAAGTTAACGGGATGAGGAGGGCGGGGGGGCGGGGGGGGGGGTGGAGCACGGGACAGAACAGACATCGCGCGACAGTCGAAGTCCGAAGCTAGCGAAAGATTTCGCAACAGCTTGACATTCGTTTGGCGCTGTCAGTTTGGCTCCGAAAGTGCGTTGCTGGCGAATAATCGTGACAATTTTTTTCCATATTTTATGTCGCGTAATATGGAAACGTCGATTGAATCAAGAGTTCAAGATTGCATGAACGATTCTTTTTTGGCGGAATGTTGCACTTTTATGGAGTGCCGAAGATTCAAATGGTCGTTCTCTCTTGACTCCAAAATTATATAACCTTGCTGGGTTGTACTCGTTTTGAGGCGTTTGAGTCAGTGTGCATTTCTTGGAGAATGTGCAGCTGGATAACGAACATGTTTGTTTTGTTTTGTTTTTTACAAAAGTAGGAAACAAGCTGTAGTTCTCTTATCGCCTTAAACATCATGTTTTTGTATGGTAAATTGTATAAAGTATAAAAACACAACCCAAGTATATATATTTGATGAACAGTCGCGTATTTAGCATGAAACGTTATTTAACGGAGCTCCTTTAACCCAAAGATTTGTCCCTCCGTACGTACGTTTTCAACTAAACTGGTATTTATATCACGTGACGTTAACTGATATGATATGACCTGAAATCACGTGATCTATACGCCAATTCAGTTTCCCCGCCAAAGTCGGCGGGAACATTGATGTTACAAGAACTGACGTCGCGTGAACTTTGCACCGATTTAGTTTCCCTGCTAAATTTATTGGGAAAGTTGAATAAACCTTACCTAACATCACGTAATCTATGCAGCGAATCATTTTACTCGCAGAATTTAGCGGGAAGTTTACGTCACCCCTCCTGAAGTCACGCGACCTGTACAGCAATTCAGTTTACTCGCTAAATTTAGCTAGAAAATTGGGACGTGAGGACGTCAGCATAACCTCTACACGATTGCAATTTCCCCTCAGAATTTGCCGGGAAGATTGACGCCACATGACCTGTGCACACAGTTTCCCTTTCAATGTACCGAGGAAATCGATCAAAAAATAAGCGTTGTTTTTTACTCCTCGAAATGGCGGCTCAAATTTAAACGATCGCACCTGCTGCATTTCATGCATGATGGAAGTTAAAAGACAAACACGGTGACCATTTTTTTATTTATGAAGACTTAGTTTATAACAGGGTCTGTGACAGGCATTTGGTAGAAGTTGACATTAATTTGTATGTGTTCTCATAAACGGTCAATAGAACGCGATCCAATAAACAAACCAATACCCCAACAGGCTTACAACAAAATGTAATTAAAGATATCAAATATTGAAGTGGTTTACACGCCAACAGCATACAAAATAAATCCGAACTGTTACCACTTGGTGTCCCTTACTGTGACTTTAAAATGCAAGAACATATTTAAGAGGCTATCTTACATAAATTCAAAATGACGACTGGCAATTGTCGTGATGTCAAAAACCGGCTTGTTATGTAAGCATTTTTTTCCCCATGAAAATAGACCCTTTCGAAATACTGCCCCCGCTGGCAGCTGTGAACTACCTGCACAATGGCGAACTTAAACTGCAATGTCATGGCACATTTGATGCGTTTGGTTACATTAAAGGCAAAAACAGCAACAACAACTAAATGTGATGTGTGCAATAACGTTGCACTGTCGACGTTGTATGATTGGCTTGTCGGCCCCTAGGTTGGACGCGCTTTACTTTCGCTATTTTATGAAACGACTTGCACCTTCCAGAAGGTTTGTTTTGCCGTCATTGTGCAATGATTCCCACCTTGCAATATTCGGCATGTGACTTTCGAAAGAGGTCGATTACATCTCTGCGACTAGTATTTCCGTCATAAATTCAACATGCTCCTGGAGTCGTAAAAATAGGTGGATCAACAGTCAGCGCTCCGGCTCGCGTGAACGCTCATCACGTGAAAAACCTGAACGCAGAACGCACCCGTCTTGTTAAAATATCTAAACAACGCTCGCACGCGACTAGAGTTTTTCGCATGGTTAAATAAACGCAGAATTACCTGGGAAGCGCAGTCTTAAAACTAACGGTGACTCAAGTCAGATTATAAGCTTAACGGTCTACGTGGCAGCTCGAAGCAGACACAAAACATATAGTGAAAAACGAAGAATATGGTTTCAATTTGTGTAGACTTAACTCATTTACACTTCCGATTCCAAAATGTTAGACCAGGTGCTGTAATTCGTACCAACTGAAGTCCAGACGCCACTGACGCCATAAGGGGACCAACCAACCAACGTTAAGAGTGCATCAACATTTTGTTCCTAATATTTCCGTACGTGTTATATCATTGTTGAACCAATCATGTACAGGAAGGCCAAGTGACTTGCGCTTTCGAGTTTGACTGTTTCCATCATATTGTGGCGTCGACTTTGTCCTAACTTAAGATGAAACAAAGTATAAAGCATTCAAATTCTTTCATCAATAGAAAAAAAACTACTGTAAAACTTCGAAACAAAAAAATACCTACCGTAATATTCTGTAATAGCCCACCGAAATTCCAAATCAAAGCGGGTGAAAATAAGGAATCAATTAACTTTTGGTGTGTCAGAAAGAAAAATGAAAGTGCTAGTTTTAGATTTGGTGACCAGCGAAATTCTTGATCTTAGAAAGGAGAAAGGAACCAATTTCGACACTCAGCAATCTTCGCTTATCTCCCGCCGTGTCCAAGTAACACAAATTCTGCCAAGGTCACGAATGGCCAGGGCCCTGCAATAGCTGATATCGGGCTATATTTCGGTTAATTTTTGAAAAAGAGCTAATCATGACAAATATATGAGCGGATCTTCTCTCGGGATAATACGGTAAACAATAAACTGCAAATCGCCACAGTAAAATAAATGAAGAAAAAATGAAACCTTTCTCTGTAGCTAAGTGTAAGGCTATCACAACAAACTAAATAAACCTGCTCTTGAGAAAACATGAACTTTAAAATCTGCACACACGGCCCCCAGGTAAAGGTGACATTCATCCGAGCTTTTCGAGAAGTTAAACGAAGAGCTTCAAGTCACAGTGGCTACTTGCGTAGGCAAGCAAAATAGAAATTTGAGCTTTGGTACTCACGCGTGTCTAGTCTTTTCAACGATGTTGCCCTAGTTCCGTGATAAGCGTTGAGCAGACGTTGGCACCGCGACAAGGCACATTTCATCCCACCCAACTGACGGCGTTCCGTCAGCACAGCTTAACAGTGTTATTCATATGGCAACACCCGAAATGCTACTTGAGAAGTATATAGGGTAGTCCAAGTCACCAGGCTCGATCTAAAATGGACTGTTAAAATCGACGCCTGGACGTAGCAATGTAAACTTTTCGTCAAAGGTGTAATTCACAGGTCGGTTTTTAATTCTAAAGTTACAAATCGTAGCTCCCTTTCTGTAAAAATTAAGGGCAAGAAACTTGCCAGGGTCTACGGCGGGCAGCAACGCAGACGACAGGGGTCCGGTAACGAGGTGTGTATGGCGTTCGTTTTGATAGATGGCGCTACCACCTTATCGCGACGGCTCACGACCACCGTGGTTTATTAAAATGAATATAATCTTTTTTAAATGTACCTTCGGTTAAGGAATAAATGGCAACAATAAAAGCAAAACCTAAAGTAAAAAAATTAAAGGCGCTTACAACCCCTGTAACGCCGAACTAGAGCGCAGCTCTTGAGGAGGATGCGGGGAAGGTACGTAGAGTAGGCTATGCCCCTCCTCCTGTCCTGCTCGTCTCCCATTTAGGGGAATAATTTCCGCTAAAATTAGCGGGGTATTTTTTCCGCTCAATTTAGCGGAAATCTTTTTTCGCTAAATTTAGCGGGAAATGTTTTAGCTAAACATAACGGAAAAAGTCGAAAACTTTTTCCGTTAAGCGGAAAATGTTTTCTGATAGATATAGCAGAAACGTTTTCTGCAAAATTTAGCTAAAAATAGGAGTTTTCGTAGACCGCGTTTCCCCTCCGCTGAGCCCTCCGCAACGAAGCAGCCACTACTGCGCCGGCGCGCCGATGGCCTTGACTCTAGATTTCCGGCTAGCGTAGCTGGTTGCGGAGAGCGTTGCGGGACAGCGGAAACGATCTACGAAAGCTCCCTAATTTTTGCGCTAAATTTAGCGGGGAACTTTTTCGCTACATTTAGCGGGATAACTTTTCCGCTAAATTTAGAGGGGAATTTTTTCCGCTAAACTTAGCGGGAAAATATTCCGCTAAATTTAAAGGGGAAATTTACCCATGATGCACTGCGCGGTTACGCCGACGTTGACGCCGACGCCGACGGTAATGGCGACGGCGACGCCGCTCAAGCGTAAAACGAGCGCCTAATGGTACGTTTACACTTGCGGATCCGCCAGCGAATCCGCCCAGCTTTTGCCGCTGGGGCGAAACGCTGGGCGGAAAACGCGGCGGCGAGCCGAATAGGTCCGGGATCTATTTCTGCCGCCGAACGAGGCGTTTCGCTGACCGGAAGTGACATTCTTGCGCAGCGCGACGCTGCCTACGTCATGAGTAGGCGTTCTTCCGGGAGCAGCAACGTCCGGGAGAGACAGTCGAGGTGGGAACTCTCGCGCCTTCTCGTCATATTTGACGGGATGTTACGAGAACAGCTGCCGCAGTCGGCGCCGCCGCCGCCGCTCGAAGGAAATAGATGTAAACGCAACCCGCTCGTCGCCGCCGCCGCCGGAGCGGATCCGCTCTCGCGGCAGCGGCTTTTCTCTCAGGTGTAAACGTACCATAATGGTACGTTTACACTTGCTGGATCCGCTGAGCGAATACGCCCAGCTTTGGCCGCTGGGGCGAAACGCTGGGCGGAAAACGCGGTGGTGAGCCCTTTAGGTCCGGGACCTATTTCTGCCACCGAACGAGGCGTTTCGCTGACCAGAAGCGGCATTCTTGCACATTTGCACATGACGTCATTTCCGATGCCCTCAAGAGAAAAGGGAAAGAAGGAGCTCCCCTCTTATCAGGATCCTCCTTTGTGCCTCTCGAATTTGCACAGGCTTCGCAATTCTCCTCCCAGAAGATTATAGAAGATTAACCTGTCACTCAACATTCTTACAAAAGCAGCTTCCCTCTCCTCCTTTTACATGGTGTTCAATAGTATGCGATGTGACGTCAGTGCAAGGAGCCTGTACGTCACGAGTACGTATTCTTCTGGGAGCAACAACGCCCGGGAGAAAGAGCCGAGGCGGGAACTCTCGCGCCTTCTCGTCATATTTGACGAGATGTTACAAAAACCGCTGCCGCAGCTTCCGCCGCCACCACTGCTAGAAGGAAATAGATGTAAACACAACCCGCTCGTCGCCGCCGCCGCCGGGAGCGGATCTGCTGCCGCGGCAGCGGATTTCTTCTCAGGTGTAAACGTACCCTAAGAGCTGCGCTCTAAAACGCGTCTGCATAAAGGCGGCACTTTTGCTGCCAACGGATTTCGTCTGCGTGTCGTCTGCTATCTTTCGCTGGTCGGCTGCACCTTCAGACGCTGCTCCAGACGCTATCTATCAATACGCGCGCCAAACGCACTCCGCTACTGGACTTCGCCGTCTGGGTCGCCGCCCTCCTTATACCCTGGCAAGTTTCTTGGCCCTATTTTTTACTAAAAGAGAACTACGCTTTGTAATTTTACAAGTAAAAACCGACCTGTGAAATACACCTTTGACGAAAGGTTTAGATGCCTACGTGCAGGCGTCGATTTTTACGGTTTATTTTAGATCGAGCCATGTGACTTGAACCAGCCTATACGTAGATCGCGTGCAAGCACAGACCGTTTTCTTAAGACGAACGACCCCACCAAAGACGCCAGTGCCGGCGACCCGTCGATACCAGGGGCCCTAAACTCGTCGAACACAAAGTTGGAGCTCAAATTTCGTGGACCGCGACAAAAACGTCGCGCTTTTGTCGCACGCGTCGTGCGACAAAAGCGCGACGTTTTTTGTTGTGATAGTCCAATTGGTGCGCTCCATCAACTTCGGCGCCAACTTCGCGTCTGGAGAGTTTAGAGATCCAGCACGAGTCATGTGGTGCGTTGTCATTCCTAGCCTCCGTTGTGCAAAACGCTAATGAGAAGTTTGCCTTCTATGCACTGTGGAGGCAGCGAACAATTTGCTCGTCACCTAGCCAGTCGCCATAGCGCTAGATCTAGAAATGTGCGGAGTCACCCTGATCTTTCATTACGCCGAGACAAGCTGCCACTCTCGAGCCGCTTCATGTTCCCCAATTAAAGCCTCAATTCGATATTGTTACAAAGAACGTAAATCTTTGAAGCGTTGGGAATCGAATTGCGGAATAGAGCAGCTGAATGAAGTCAAAGCTCCTTTTGTTCCAGCGAAATGGACTGTCGTGCGTGTAGGTTGCGTTTACTCAGTCATCTACCCTTATCCAAGTGAAGTACGTATGGAATTTTATAATTCCAAGACCGTTTTACTGGCAAGCATTGTTTGCAAGGCAGTTGTAATTGAAGTGGTGCGTTAGATTACTATATTCCAGCCTTGCTCAGCTCAAACTTTTGAAAGGCCATTCCTGGCTGTTTCCAAGTTAGAGCGAGGATGATGTTGCATTATTAATTTAAACTAACTATCCGCATGTCTATCAAACTAAATTTGCCTGGGCGCTATTGAGGCTATGAATGACTCAGCATTTATATTCTAAAGCTTCCATATTCATCGAAAGCTTTAGGACATGTAGAACATACATTATGTTTGTGCATCTTGCTCCATGATCCGTTTCTTCGTCCTTCTTGCTTCTCCCAGAGCAGATATTAAACCAGATCACAACATTCTGCCCAATGTTTCGACGACCGCGAACTTCTTGCGTGAAAGTAAACAGAAGTCGAATGGCGGGTCATGAACAGGTTTTATTCTTGGCGTAGATAATGATACGGCAACACGCTGCGTCATTCATGATTATCACCGAAATGAGTCTCACCGGGTGCACTTGTAAAATAAGTTGACATTGATGCTTGAAAAGTAACCGTGGATGAGCGATTCACGCTACTCTCTGCAGCCAGGGTAGGCAAGACTGCAGTCCATGCCGGCCATGCCTTCCCGAACAGGACGTTCATACTGGAGACCTTGGAGGTAGTCACTGCAGCAGAATAGTAAACATATTAAAGAAAAGCGCAATAAAAAATACGAGCGACAGTTGTTTTCGAATAATTGGATTTTTAGCGCGATCCAAATCTTAACCATAAGTATGATTTACATTGAGGGGATACAATAGTGGTTTGAATAAATTATTACTGATACAATCGCAGTGATTCAACAACGCTTTACGATGCGTACGTTTATCTGTAGTGTCATCTTCCACTAATTTAGCTTAGTAAGAAACACGGTGTTTAGCAGCCCCAAAGAGGATTATTTTTAGACGCAAGCCGCTGATGGATTGAAAAATTGCCTAAATTAGTGGGCATATAAAAGTCCCGACACATTTATAGTAAATACCTTGCCACTTGGAATGTTAGTGAGGCTTTATTCTCAAAGTGGCAGGACGTTGTGCGAAGTGTTGGTTAACACTTTATTAAAATTGCAAGCTTTTCTTACATGTTTACAAGATTGATGCTTGCCGCAGTCATGAGTTTGACCACGGCGCCAACGTCCAGTTCCTCCAGCGCTGAAGACGTCAAGGCGTGGAATTTTTTACAATATTTATTTTTGTACAAAAACATTTTTGAGAAGCTACCAACTTTACGCTACACTACGCTCAACGAGGATAAACATTTGGCGGAATAGCAAACATCAATAGGGAGTGGTCATTTCTAGAGCATATTTAGCACCGGCCAGCAATAGCAACGGTTTTATCATGCATACAATATGTTTGTCGATTCAAAATACATTCGGAGTAAGATAAACTCAGCAATACAAGCCACGATAAGTTGAAAACTGGAGAATACAAAACGAGCCATAGCATAGCTCCCACTCACCCTAAGTAAGTCATCAGCATCACGCTGACCGGATAGTCCTTGACGAGCTTGGCCACAGACACGCAAACCCGGTACGAAGAGCACACCGGGCTCGGAGTTTGGACTTCTTCAGCACTGGACGAACGGGACGCTGGCGCAGTGGTCGAACTCGTGGTCGAACTCGTGAACGTGGGAAGCGTTGTGCTCGTCGTTCGAGTGTCCAACAAAGACCACAACGGCGTCGTCGTCTGCGAAGTTTCCATGGTGGTAGGGCTTAATTCCGAGGTCCATGAAGGCAGAATACTCTGCAACCAGGCCGACATGCCCGCTGCCCCGAAGGAAGAACTGTCTTCTAAGGACCCAGCAGACAGGGTTCCGGTGACGGTCAGGAGAGACGCAATGCCGGGAAATGCGAAGACCATCGCGTAGAAGACCAAGTAAAGGACAACGAGTACTTCGAACGGAAGATTAAGCACCTTGAGGGCGTGAACAAGGAAGGTCTTCGCCAATGGTATGACCACAGCTGTGACGGCTGCGGCATATGGTAGAAGGACGGTTGGCAGCAGTAGGGCTCCAGGGAATGTTCTAAAGTCTTCATCAGGAACATCGGCCGCAGAGGCGAGTGTTAAGGACACGAAAAATAGAAGGGTCTTCATTTCGGCGGAAAACTGTCGGAGCGTCTTGGCGGTAAAATGAGATCGATGCTGTTGCCGTCGAACGACGTTAGTAAGTGGGATGAGTGGAAGCTGTCTTCGTAGATTGCTAGTGTGATTGATGACTGACGCTGTGTCGGAGATGGCTGGGTGTCTTTTCCGTGATTTTATCTTTTTTGTTATTTTATTTGACGTTGAAACGCTTCGAGTAGATAGGCCGATCAAAACGGAAAGAAGGGTGCCGAAATGAGCTATTGATAACTCGAGGCTTAGAAGCGCTTCTGTCAAGCGTCTCTGAAATTCAGTCGTTTTTACAAAACAGCAATATCTAGTAAAGTTTTAAAAAAAAATTACACCATCATCCCCATGTTTCCGATATCTGTACCTCATTTCACTTTAATGACAAGCGTAGCCGATGGTACGAGGAGAGGGGCAAAACAAGCAGTGCCGAATGCGCAACGTTTTTTCTTGCTTTATCATCCGCCGGGTGATCCTATCAAATGGAGATAGTGCGCAGTGGCTTGGCTTTTTCGGTCTTTGTGTATGAACTAGTTTGTCTTCCAAATTTACACCACTCTAGGATTTAAGGTGACGCCAAATATTGCAAAAACTAAAGTTGCTTTGATCAATCTGAGGAACCCGGAGAGTACAGATTGCGTCGTGAGGGCATTACGTGTTTGTTATGATTTGCTACACTTGGTAACGGCGAGACTTTAAGGGTCTCAAATGCGCTGCACACAAGACGCACTCTTCCGTTCTACGAGTTTATTATATTGATCGAGACAAGATTAAATTTCATCAATGACCATACTTAAAGTACACGTTTGCCAAAGGTTGTGCTTTATTGTAGGTGCGCGTGGGGCCCTGAATTCTCCGTGATCTTAGATTGCGAAGAACCTCTTGGTGGTAACGGATGAAATCGCAAAAAGAAGGAGTTTATCACGCACTTTACGCTGTATGCTGACCACCGTCTGTCCTCGTGACGCCATGCGCCCGCTGTGCTATGCGCCCGCTGTGCCATCCCTTTGTACGTTGTGACTTCACCCCATGATGTCGTGAGTCCACGTGGGAAGCAACGCTTCGTCATCCGGGTGTCAGCTGCGTGTGCGAACACTGCCTGACGACTAACTCTTCTGAGCTAAGTATCTCTCACTGCCGACGATGGCCTACGAACTAGGTACACATGCTGGACAATGATTCGCCGCTGACGGTTGTCTGCGGACTAAGTGGGCTGAACTAGGTACATATGCTGGACAACGATTCACCGCTGACGGTTGTCTGCGGACTAAGTGGGCTGGGCTAGATCTAAGTATTACTCGCCGCGGAGTGCTGCGTGCTCTCGCAGCTAACCGTCCGTAGTGAGTACAACATGGTCAAGCTGCTTGCGCCCTGATTCACCTCCTTGTGGCGCCCAGCAAAAACATGGGACTGCAGATCGCATGGTGCGGTCTTCGATTCACGCTGACCTCTTTGTTTAATCTCGCTGGCTGCGATTGAATGCAGTCAGCGAGATTACGTAGTTATGACAACGTAATAATTTTTCCTACGATGTATGCCTTATATCTGCTTTGGACGCTTATGCATGGCCTGCTATGGGCTATGCATGCGTTATGATGCCTTGGCGTGCACGTAACGCTTTTATGTCACACTTGAGCGAGGCACATTTCCCATGAAATCTAGCGGATAAACACATTCTGTGTGAAAATATAGATGGCGCTGTCATACTCCGACGACTTCCCGCGCGCAAGCGAGGGCAAGCTCACGTCAGCTGCGCCGCGCCGTTTACGCCGCTCATGTCAAAAAACGCTCGCGTATACACTTCAACCTTCCTCAACTTCTCGACCTCACGATGCCACCGAGAAGCATGCGCAACACTCCCCGTAAGCGCGCGCTATCTTTTATATATTTTTTTCTTTCTGGGAGGCGTCGTTTTTTGTGAAGTGTCGAAACTGGCCGATTGAAAGGGACACTGACAGGGTATCTATGCTTGTCGAGGCTTTTGTTTGAAGATGACCTAATAGATCCCAACAACCCATAACGCGATTTGCGGCTCTAAATTAGTTTTCTTTCTGCCCGAAAGCAGCCGATCGGAACTTGGCCGGTTTCAGTCGCTGTCACTTTCTATTTCTATGGTAACGTGGCATTCAAACTATGTGCCTAAATATTTTCAAAGTAGTGGATTATCTAAGACACAGATTCGATAATAAAAAAATTATAAAATAGTATGAACGCTATTTTTAGTGGTTTACAACAAGCTGCAAATATTTTGATTAAAAACGAAAGTTGCACAGGTCACAGGATGTATATTCGCACATTGTTTTCAAGATGGCAACGTACCATTGGCAAGACGACGCGATAGCTGCACACGAGGGACCAACGTTGCGACGAACGTCGGGCCGCTACTTCGGGACTGTCGTTCCTAGTACCGCCCCGTAGTACCGCCCAATCGATCTTCAAGCGCAAGACATCGAGCGGTAGGGATATAAGCGCAAAACAACCGCATGACAAACGGTACGCGCAAGTTTGTCGTTCTTGTCGTCTGCTTTAGAAGCAGGAGACGCGGAAGAAAAATAATTGATGGAGGAGGCAAATTTGTTTTGTTTGTTTGATACGTATTTAATTATTTTCACCCTCACCACCTTGACCTCAGTTCCTTTGTGCGTGTGCATGTGTGTGTGTGTGGGGGGGGGGAGAGTAGGATATGATATATTGGGAGTTTAACTTCTTAAATGTATTTTCTGATGCTGGTTTCCCGAACAGATTTCAAGAGAGCGTCGAATACCATCTTCCTCTTCCTGGCCTTCGCCATCTGGCCTTATCTACTCTGAGAGCGTCTTGGGGCGATGCCGAGTGGAAATGTCATATATTATGGCCCGTCTTGTTCGTATAGTAGCGCGACATTTCTAGAGGAGATACTCCGCGTTGGCTAAGTCTTCGGTATCATATCGAGTTCAGTTACCGGTAATAACGGGTCCTGGTTCGTCTGGGTGACGGATGCTCCTTATACTGTCCAGCTAAGCTTTCAGGGCTGGGGTTACTGCCGTGTTTTTGAGGAATGCGTGGCTGAGTGTAAATCTCTCACCTCTACTGTATTCGTCTGGAAGTTCTCAATACGGGTCTTGAAGTATCATGTCTACCAGAGACTTCCACCTCCTCATCCATCCAAGGCACAGGAACTCGTCTGGATTGAAGGGGAAGACTTTATTTTTGCCTTCTTGACTTGATTCCTGGCGATCCTGATCTGAATGTGCAGGCTCAGCTTCCAGCGCCATTCTGGCTGCATTGTCAGCCTCTTCACTACCGTAGATACAGGAGTGTCCCGGCACCCATCCTATTCGTAAGATGCGCCCTTCACATGAGAGTTACTGGTCTAGTTCTCATTTACTGCCGGACGATGCTCGTGTTAACTCCGACTCCCAAGCATTCTGTGTGAGCCTCCCTGCTGTCCATAAAGGCCCACACGTGTCTGTGGAGGGTTTGCATCTTTCTGCACCGTGTGGCTGCGTGTTTGGCTCCCGCAAGTATAGCCACAAGCTCCGCTTCCTTGAGGCTACGTTCACCTTGGAGCGCTTTGTTGTGTGCAGTCTCGTCGATGAGAGGAACCATCCAAAGGCTCCTTGTCTATTTCCGCTCAGTGCTGGATCTGAGTATACGCGTAGGTTGGTGAGCTCTTTGTTGTACTTCTTTCACGAAAATTCGTTGTGCTCCATGGCTGTTTGAACCCGTCGTACTTCATTGTTCTTTCTCATGTTGCGAGCCAAAGGAGCAAATGTGGCAAGTTGAAGTGTCTCTTTAAAGGAATACTTCAACAAAATTTGAAATATACCCGTCGTGTTTAGGAATAAGCTGAAATTTATCCACAATATTCGTAAATGACAATCCCACGTTTCAATTTTGAGCCTGATGGCTTTATTTTTTTGTAATAAATCGCCCACTCAGGCAAGCGCTCGCAGTGAAGCCACGGAGAGCACGAGTAAAACAAAGTTGCGGCGAGGCTTACGTAGAGAGGTTCTCCGAGCAGTTCTAGCCATCAGGCCGAAGCACGCAAGCGATCGGTCCCCCGCATCTAACACCAAAGCTGCTTTTGTACGAATTTTGAGTGACAAGCTAATCTTCTATAATTTTGTAGAAGGACAATAGCGATGTCTGGGCCACTGTACAGTGGCCCAAGCTTTTAATTATATCAAGCGAGCGTCGACCGCCGAGACGGCCAGCGCCGTGCCGCGGAAGATGCGGCGACACGCGAGAGATTAGGCGCGTGCGGACAAAACTCTCTCCTGTGCGAGCGTCGTCTTCTAGGCTATTCCGTTGACAGCACACTACCCGCGTTGATTATCTGCTGGCAGAGCTAACCGCCTGTAAGCAAAGATCTTAAGAGCGTGGGATTGAGTGATACTGCTCAGGCGTGGCATAAACAACGAGTCATCCAGAGTTTTTTTTATTTTATGTTTTCGTTTATTTTGTGATTACCAACACAAATAAAAAAATACAGTGAGGCGACAAACTGAATGAACGATGCATTAAACTATGTACCGCAGCCATTGCTAAGAGCCATGAAAACCAATCCAGTTGTGTCACCCTGCCACTTGAGATCCTGCCTCCACATGCAGTTGTACCCAGCGGGAAGGCCGCGTGACACACCTTTAGGGATGAACTGGCCAAGATAACTCGTAGCGTCGGCTGCAGTACAACACAAAGTGAAACAGAGTATCGACAAGGTTTCCGCTTGGTGCTTTGTATTATCAACTGCGTTGTTGCGCTCGTCATCTAGCCTATGCAGCCGGGTAGTCACTATTTTCTTTGACCAGCGGGCGCACGCACATTTTCATGCCTCCTCGACTGCCCATAGAAACACGGGAACGTGTTGTGAGAATGTCGATAAGCGGCATGACGCAAAGGAATATCGCAACAACAGTCGGGGTTACATATGCTAGCGTCAATAAGATTGTGAACGCATTCCAAGAGGAGGGACAAATCTGCGATGCACTTCGACTATGCAAGCGCCTGCCCTCCCTGCTACGAAGCAGGGGCCACGTGCGATCAACGGAATAGCCTAGCAGACGACGCTTCAACTAGAAAGTTCTAGGGCTTTCTGCGCACGCGCTTAACTTCTCCCGTATTGCATCACGCTCTCCGCGACACGGCACTGGCCGCCCCGGTGGTCGATGCTCGCTTGATATTATTTAAAAAGTAGGCCACTGTACACATCGCGACACTGTTAGCACGAACACGACATCACCGCATTTTCGCATTTTACTTTTAAATATTACTAGCGAGCACGAACTTTTATCGCTTAGATTATAGAACTAAACAAGCTCGTTCCGTAGTAGTAAGAACTTAGATGATATCCCTTGATTTCAAAGAGAAAAACTGGAAAACCGGCGGTCGCTTGTTCGCGCTAACCGTGTCGCGCTCTGTACATACAGTTGTTTTATCAGCGTGCCTATTAAATATACGAGCTTTTGTTCGTGTTTTCGTTGTTAATTATTTTTTTTCTTTTACAGAAACAGCTGTTTTTGTTTTTTTCTGCCATATGTTCATCTGCGAGTGGGCTGGACAATGCGATGGTTTAGCCGGTTAAAGGGGCGACGCAACGATTTTTTTGCGGTTTGCGCAAATACCGCTTAGAACGGATCCTTGACGTTAATGACCTGTGAAACACCCGTTCCTTTTTTACCACACGCAATTGAAGTCGCAGAAAAAAATGAAAGAAAAACGAGCAGCTTTCACCCTTTCCACTCACAGCCAGAACAAACGGCCATTTGATCTGGAAGATATTGGGTTGTGTGTTTATTTACACAGCCCAGAACTTGGTCTGCCTCAACGGGCGACGAGTCTCCCAGCTCTAGATGAGAAATTTTGCCGGTGCGGTAAAAACCGCAAAACGTGGGGACCTTAACGTGCACCACGGAGTAGTGATACACGACCGCACGCCGGTGCGATGCTCATCGTACGGGCGTGCAGTCGTGCATCGTTATCTGGAGCCGATTATATGCCGCCAATATTGATCAAAGCCACGCGCTGGGGTTGGCAAGGCACAGGACACGCGCTGAGCTCCAGACATTGTTATGGTTCGGCTGTTGTCGTCCTGGCAGCGATTGGACACGGGCCACTACCCGAATGCTTCTCGAGCTATCGATTATCACGAGCCCAAATAGAGTGTCCACGCCATGCTCGGGTCGAATCTATGAGCCGCATTCAAATATCGTCACTGGGTGGTACTGCGACCGCCCAGCTACGTGATCTAAGTTTCGCGAAGGCGAAATTGAATGAAAACGCTCGCTTTTGTCCTTGAAATCACATCGCAACTAAGGGGTTTCTTGGCCAGTGGATTGGCGTGCAGTATCCTGGCAGTCCCACTAGTGTCAGTAAAAGCTCTTCTAAAGTGAAAAACATTCCGATTGAATGTCGTTGCGCCGCCCTTTGAAACTAATCAGGTACACACAACAAAAATCAAGATCACTGAGCATTTATTGTGCACATGATTAGCTCATCTGGTTAAAAGAAACGCGCAAGGACGACGAGCGTCATGACGTTGCCCCTTTAGCGCTGCTCCACCGGCTACATCGGAGGGTAACATCAGTTGCGGTCGGACTTAGTTTGAAGACAAAGCATAGTGGGAACCTTTCCGCGGAATGGCGGTGGAGTCCCCCACCAAACTTGCAGGTGACGTCGTCGCCGCCATGTATGGGCTCCCTGATGCGCTAGAAGCATCTGGACTCGGCATTCCGTTGTGCCCAGGCACGACCAATCAGACTTCCAACTCCTCTCTTG
This sequence comes from Ixodes ricinus, assembly GCA_037355805.1. Taxonomy (NCBI): domain Eukaryota; kingdom Metazoa; phylum Arthropoda; class Arachnida; order Ixodida; family Ixodidae; genus Ixodes; species Ixodes ricinus. The sequence goes on from JAZHYW010014238.1 coordinate 26,641, forward strand.
CTTCGGCGCCTCGCTGTTGAGGCAGGGAGAGGGGGGGGGTAAAAATAGGTGGCCATATTTGGCTGATAAACAAGGCACGACAGGTGCAAAGAAACAGACGAGCTTACGTGCCATGAGGAAGCACCGCAGCAAGTCCTAAGCAAGTCCCGCGAACGAGACGTTCGGTTAAAAAGCGCAGCTGGCGCTGTGATACACGTTACGGGACAGCGTACATACACTCGCGTTTGCTTTTCCTGTACCAACGGTGTTTTGGGGCAAGCGAGTTACTACAAACGCTTCGCTTTTTCCACGAGAAATGGGAGTTACGAAATAGTGAGGGTGTTGATGCTGATGTTGTTGTTGATGTGGTTTTGTTGATGTTAATGTCTATGTTCCGCGTCTGTTTTGCGCTCTTCCGGATTGCACTCTCTGCAATGTGGAAGGCGAGATGTCTTGCTTGTTCCGCAGGGTTCGCGGTGACGTCGGAACGACGCCGAGTTCCGATTGGCTTCGATTAAAAGGATAGTGAGTAGACCTCAATGCTAGATGCCTCGGTGTCCACGCACTATTTTTTTTTTCCAATGAGCCAATAAGAACTTGGCGTTTTGTCATCATCGCAACACCTGTGTAAAAAGCAGTCTAACTTGCTCTCCGAATAGCCACAACGGGGCTGAAGTATGTAAAATAACGTAAACGAAAAAAACTAGACTGCTCATATGAGAGAAAGCGCGAACAAGTGAAGTGTAGCCGTAATCGTCAGTGACAATGCCCCGCCGCAGCAGACGCTTGAGTGGGTAGCGGAGTACATCTTGGCCGCGAATTACTTGTTCGTTGCACCGCGTCCGATGGTTTCTATACACCAACACAGTGTTTAGAGACAAGCCCTTTTTGCCCACATCATGTGTGAGTACTGCGCGTGCGCGCAAACCAATATCTGGAGGAGTGGAGCGTCCTGCGCATGCGCAGTACCGACAGTAGCGCCACCGTAGTAATGTGACGTCGATGAGTTGAGTTGGTCTATCGCTTCATTTTCCTTTATGTTCGGCCGCAGCCGACACAGCGCGATCCAATGGAGCGAATCAAGCACCGCCAAAACTGCATCGTCACGGCGCTTGATGTCTTTTGTGGGTTTTTTTTTGTCTAAAAAACGCAACTCAATAATTTTTGGTCCTTGGGAAACATATACTTCGTTACTTTAAAATGTAATTGAGTACAAAAGTATAATATTTCAATTACAGCGAAAGTTACAGCATTAACGCAGAAAAAGTGATCGAAGCGTTAAAAATATACAATTTATTGCAAGTAATCGTTTTCTTCTTACTCCTTACGTACTAGTTTGGTTTAAAACTAGGATTCCCTATTTTCGGACTTTATTCTTTTTGTGTGAAATTCCGGGGCGTTTTTAGGAATTCATTCTTTCCCTGGAAACTCAATTATTCCGGGAGTTTATTTTCCATAGACTTTCAATTTCTCGAAATTAGCGTTTTAGTTTTACTCTGTTCTTATTTGTTTTAATAAATATAACGAATGTATTGACGAAAACGTATACTAAATTTAAAGCAAAAAATTCACCGATATCAAAATATATTGTTTTAGCTTCGTGTGGCATTTCCAACCTTGCAATGGGTGCTACTAGCTCTGCCAACATAAATCTTGAAAAAAAGTTTTATTCAATAAACATCGGTACTTTGATATAGACAAAACCGAGATCGCACAAAACATTAAGCTTCCATCTTCATCCTATGAAATTCTGCAGTTTTCAAATTTTTCACTGTTAAATAAACAAAACCACTCCTCCGTTGAAAAAGCAGAAATTGTACGGTTAAAGCTAGAATACCAAACACTGAATTTTGTCGTTGTCCAGAAGTCTATTTGCTCATACTACTGAACGAGACTTGACGAGATGAACGGGAAATTCTCGGTTGCGAAAAGTCCAAAATGTTAAAAAAAATTGTTTTGTAGGGCCACTAACACTGTGCTTTACATAATTTATTCTAAAAATGTGTTTAT
>JAZHYW010014239.1:0-12941 GCA_037355805.1 Ixodes ricinus
AGTGTGCTACGTAGTGGGGATATACGCGGCTTTAATTTACAAGCCAGTGAGGTTCGTTTTTTGGCGCTACGCCGATGATGTGGCTATTTTTTGTACTGACCAAGAGAGTGTAAAGAAAGCCGTAGAACTAACTGAGAAGTTCTGCGAGAACACGTGTAGTGCTGTAAATTGGCAAAAGTGTCAGGGGTTTTGGCATGGAGATTGGCCCTCCAAGCCCACTGTTTTTGAACGTGTCACGTGGTCCGACACGCCGGTGCGGTACCTTGGAGTTCCACTTGAACAATACCGCGACAACGAGGAGTATTGGAACGAAGAAGCTCAAGCGCTGCGCGCAAGGGCGGATAAGTGGGGGGGGGAGAGGTTTTTCAATGTTTGCGCGTGCCTCGGTATGCAACGCCTTTTTAGCTGCGAAGGTTTGGTACGTTCTTCAGGTGCTGCACTGTTCGCGGGTCAACATCCAGCGAATACACCGCGTTTTTGCTGTGTTTATTTGGAGCTCGACTTGGGAGAGAACGAGCCGAACCAATCTTTTCCGGCGTGTCAAGGATGGTGGGCTGGGTCTGTCGCACCTTTTTGTTAGACAACTCGTTAATAGGTTTTGTTTTCTAAGGGACCAGAAGGACCCTCTACTGCGTACAGTCATTCAGGTGCGGCTATGCAGAGCATTGCCCGAATTTATTGTTTCGACTGATATTCATTCCAGTTATGGTGTACGCGGATTTTTGAAAGAAGTTGTGTCTGCTTATCGGTTCTTGGCGACGCGGTTTTCGCTCGAGTATTTGTCCAGTGTGTCGCGAAAGCGTTTGACCAAAGACTTGATTGTTTCCCTTTTCCTACTCCGCTGTACCGGTCCTTGTACAGTGCGGAAAGTGGTCAAGATGTTTTGAAGCGTGTCAAGCAAATGAGGGTACCAGCCTTCACGAAATCTTTTTTCTTTAAACTACACAGTGAAACCCTGCCGGTCAAAGTTTTTTTGGAAGGAAAAGGTATTCCCGTTGCATGGTCGGTAAACTGTTTACTTTGTAAAATGCCAGAGACGATAGAACACGCTTTTCTTAACTGCTGGGACGCAGTGTTCCTTTGGGACGTCCTTCAAAGGACCCTTAAAAGGACCTACCGTTAACACCTCACGGAATCCGTTATTTGCCTGTTGATGGAGGAAACAGCATGGTACCCTATGACATGATCATGCTGGTTGGCCTCCATAGCTTGTGGCGCTGCCGCATGGCTGTCAGACACGCGGACGTTGACGTGCGTCCCGCACACAGGTATTTTGTTGAAATGATGGTTTTTTTGAAAGAAATGTTTAAGGTTCAGCAGCCACCCCGGACTTTTTGCCGCTTCTTGAGGAGCTGGCGTCCATCACTGGTCTGTGAAAATGTTCGAGCTTGATAGTTGTACAATAGCCTTTGAGGCTTTTGTTTTAACCTTTTATTGTATGTGTGATGTGTTTGTCACCTGAACCAAAAACAGGCAATAAAGAAAAAAAAAAAAGAGGGTGGAGGTTCGGTGTCGCTGCATGTTGTTGCTGTTGTGGGGTGTTCTGGTTGTGTTTCGTGTATTCATGTGTGTTCAGTGTTGTATGTGTGTTTACCATGTAGCATTCAAGAGTGGGGGACATTGGAAAACAAATTGGCTGTTCACCAACATTTTTTTCTGTTTTGAGCGCCATCTGGTGGAAGCTATATGAATTACACGAGGGAGAAAGTTTCCTCCATTGGGCGAAGAAAGGTGGCGATTTTCCTTCCTTTTAGGGGAGGAACGTTTTCTCCACGAGCAAAAATAGGTGGCCATTTTCCTTCCATGTTAGGGGAGGAACTTTCCTCCCATTTTGTAGGAGGAAATTTCCTCCCTTTGTAGAGCAATATATGATACACGCGAGTTCCTCCTTTAAAGGAGGAAGTACTACTCTCTTTTTTTTAGAGTGCTCGTGAAGCAGGCGCAAAGCTAGCAGGGGTGGAACGCGATGATTATCTAATCATCCTCGTTTTGCCACTGGTGCGCCTTCCTTTTTGGCTTTTGGTGCGCCTTCGAGTTTCCCACGAGCTTCAAGTCGTTCTAAAACTGCCTGATATACTGGTTTTTCGATTATGGTCAGCACGTTCCTAATTGAAACCGTAGCAATATTTTAATAACTAAAACGTTAATTAAGGAATTTTAGTTTCTTACTTGACTTATCATAAAGATTAGCCACCTATATGATGTCCCCCTGACCGTATAATGTTGCCGTTCTTCACAATCCAGTGTAGTCGTCTTGAAGGGTTTTTTAAGACATTACTTTTGGTCCACGTGACAAAACGGCCGTAACACTGATACGCGTAACAGCCTGGCTGATTCGTAATATTTTGTTTTGCTTTTTCTTTTCAGCGTAGGTGAACTGTTTCAAGATTTGAACTCATCGGCTACCCAATTCAGGACGCCGTTCACATGGGCGACACCGTTCCGAATTTCGTTGCGCAAATTACATGAGCTCTTTGCTATAAATTTTTATATATTTTTATATGTAAAAAAACATTAGTGTCGTCGGCATATAATATAATATCTGGAGTTCGTGGTATGTTAACTGAATCATTTATGTATAAAAAAAAAGCAACGGACCTAAAATGGACCCCTGAGGAACATCAAACTTAATCTGCTTTAGCTCAGATTGAAAACCATTGATGACAGCGTATTGTAAACGATGAGATAACTAGTTTAGAATCAAGTCAAATGGGATACCTCTAATTCCGTAGAATGGTAGTTTTTGAAGAAGCATATCATGTTTGATAGAGTCGAAAGCTTTTCGAAAATCTAGGAAAACACCGATTGTATATAACTGGTATCAAATTTATTGATTAATTTATTTCTTATGTTTGATAACGCCATTTCTTTAGACTTTTCTTAAGAAACCCATATTGCTGTTGCGCAATTAAGTTCTTCTTATCAGATAACAGACCAATTTGCCATTGATGACCTGCTTTAGGATTTTGAAAACAGTGGTAGTACCGATATGGGTCTATAGTTAATCATATCATGCAATGACCCACCTTTATGCAAAACACACACTTTAGCGACCTTCATATTATCAAGAAGGATTCCTCGAGATAAAGAAATATTGCAAATATGAGTCAAAGGCGCACTAATGAGTCGAGACACAGCTCTACTCGGCGCCGGTTTCAGGTCATCATGGCCTGCCAAGATATTATTGTTTAAGGCTTGTAACAAGTGGATAATTCTCCATCAGCAATCGGTGAGGAAAAATGAAATTTGTTTCTGCAACCGAAAGATAAGAAGAAATATTTGTGTTCACGTTCAGATGAGAAGAAGGCAACCCGCCCGAGCTTAGAAAATGGGAGTTAAATTTGTTTGACAGTGCTGCACCAGCATATGTAACACCGCAAACAACGATATCTATCGGTCATCTGCTGGCTGGCTGACAAATGAGGCTGCCCACTTCTTTCCATATTTTCTTGGGATCATTAGAAACAGCCGCAAATTTCTGTTCGTGATAACGTAGTTTTGCTTTTTTAATGTCTGCTGCCAGTATATTCCTTATTCTTTGTACAGTACCAATAAACCTTCATTCCTTAGTTTGATAAATTTATGGTAGAGTTTGTTTCTTTTATTCATCCTTCTAAAAAGATCCGCCGTTATCTATGGCTTCATTGACTTTTTGTGCTTACGGACAGGTTTCAATGGAAATGCCAAGTCATAGCAGCGTTTTATTTTAACTAAATATAAATCGTACGTATACATAAGGATTACTTTCGTTGTAAACATTACTCCAGTTTAGATTTGATACCATAGTATAAAAATAGTTTATGCTATCGGTGTTAATATATCTCTGTAAGACTGGAATTCCTTGAGCGGAATTATTTATCTTCTTTTCATACATGGCAAAAAAAATATTGGTAGGTGGTTATTAATGTCACACGTTAAAATACCAGCAATCACATTTTGAATGGGGTAACTAGTAATACATATGTCAATTAATGTTTGGGAACTTGACGTAATTCGTGTTGGAGCACTTGATGACATTTGTACTCGTAACTTCTAGACCAAGCCCGAGTGACAGCTTAATTTCGATGTCACATCATTCCTTCTAATGAATGGCTATAAACTTGATCTCCTGACTGGAAATACAGCAGCACGTATCAGAGTTTTGTAAGGGAGATTTTTGCTCGTCCCTTTTGTTTTCAAGCATGTTAGAGCCTGCTCAAACGGACGTTATCTACAAGCGCAAGCGTGGAGAACTTTCGAATCGCTCTTAATCTAACAGGTGGTCTCGATATAAAGAAAGACTACTCTTTTATTAGTGAAAACATATTTTTTGTATCGCCAGCCGCACCAGCAAGATACCTTCTCTAAAATTTTGTTTTTCGCTCACTTAGAGCTTAAGCTTCTGTCAAAATTTCTTTACCGTTTTTCAGAAGCATATGTTAAAGTAGAATACGGTTTTCACGATCGTAACTTGGTGAAACCCTGACTCTAAAGAAAGACGCCGAAGGAAGCTTCGAGACCGAGGATCTAAACCATGACACAAAAGCGAGACGCAAGAGCGAAACGCCCAAATCAAGCCGCCGGGGCGTTACGAGCCAGAGAATCAGAAAAAACAGGTGTTCGGGAACCGGATATCCGAACACCGGATCTAGACACCCGGAATACACAGAGACACGCGGCTCCGATGCACAGACCGCAGCGGTGGCGCTACTGTCAGCACGGCGCATGCGTACACTCCTTTAGTAAGCAGCGTGTTATTGTACTATAGTGGCACCACCGCAGCAAGCCCCACTGTCATTGGCTCGCGAAAACAATCATGCTACCATAACGAGACCGAATGGCGTTCCGGCTCGAACGCTATATCGTGCTAAGCTTAGTGGCTTGAAGTCGCCCAGGTACTACGTCTCATACGTAAAAACAAACCCGCCAAACATTTGAAGAAAACAACAACAACAAAAAAAACGCATTGGAGCCAACATTCGCGGTATGAGCGTCTCTCAGCGTATGCTGCCTTTGTCGCTATCAAGTGTTGCAAATGCGTTCGAACGCCGAACGACGGCGTTCGGCACTTCCTTTCGACCACTGAATGGAGACAAAGGCCGCAAACTTGGCGTCTACTTGCTAAACCTTTCAACCCGAGCTCGGTGTACTGACGTCACAGCGTGCGCCGGTCTCCTCCTCTCCATCGCTTTCTACCAGAGTTTAGATGACTGCACTGAGAGTCAGTTTCCGTCTCAAAGACTCAATCTATGTATGATGATTTCATCTTAAGCTAAAGTACAGCGAAATTTGATTTTGTAAATTAATACGGCAGGTGGAAATTCTTTTACGAAACCGAATCTATCGAGCTTCGGTGCGACAAAATAAAAGTAAACAATTGACGAAACGAACATGGCTTCACTTCTTCAAGGTCCTGCTTATAAAAACAAGAAAAATAGAGGGAGAGATAGAAAGAGAGAAGAGAGAAGGCAAATCCAAAGAGAGAAAGGTAGCAAATTGACCTTTTTCCGAGTAACAAGCGCCCTCGTCTGCGAACTACAAATGAAGGGCCGCCCAACATGCCTCCGCCCGTCAGACCGCATTAACATCGTGCCGTTGTATCGGTTTTCAGTGCTTTTTGAACCCGATACTATGGATACTAAAAGGCGAAGCGTAAAAGTAGGCCTAGGGAAAGAGTATACGGACGTGAAAAAGCGTAATGGAAAAAGGTCCATTACGTGACTATTATTCGCGTCTCAAGTTACAACGGTCGAGAAACAAGTCACGTGCGAGCTTCCCTTGTTTCCCGCTTTCGCGCGCGCGGCGCCACGAATCTATTTGTCTCTTCGACTTTTTAGTCACATTTTGGGAAAACGGGGGAGGGGGGGGGAGCAAAAATATGATTTACAAACTTGAACATATTAACTACGTTTAGACGTGTATTAAACTTTAAATTAGCAAATACGAAGTTTGGTTCGATGTCTGCGGGCAGCTTACATTTACACATAAAAAAACAACGTGATTCTAGAACTGACAGAAAGCTTACGAAAATTTAAATGTTTACAAAAAAACATGTCGACCACCATTTACAGTGCCTAGAACAGTGGACTGCACATTGATAGAATGCCAGAATTTACATGTATGGAATAATAAACAAGAGGGCATTATAGTATGTTATATATCCAGTTTTTTTTTATTCTTTCAAATTTGTTTGAAAAAGTCGTGAAAGCTAAATTTATGCAGTTTGTACAGGTCAGTTATACGGCCAGGGGGACACAATGTAGCGAGATAGTCGCCACTATCAGTCGGCTAATTAAGTAAAATTTGTTAATTAACTTTTTAGTTAGTGTAAATAGACATACAGTTCCTATTAGAAACTTGCTGATCCCCATCGAAAACCCCTAAATTAACTCTTTTTAGAAGGATATAACGCCAGGGCAGCATTTACGGCGTTCTGTAAAAGCGCTGTATTTGGACGCGGTTTCAAGATTTCGGTTTCTTATCGGAGCGCATCTTTGCGCCCGCGATCCTCCTGCCCGGTGGTACAGCGGCTGCGAGGCCACCCATTGGCCTACCTCGTAGAATGGAGGAAAGTAGGGCGGATGTCTGTTACACGTCTCAGCCACTGGGGAGCAGGACCGTCGGAGCGTAGATAAGGCTCCGATAAGAAACCGAAATCTAGGAACGCGTCCAAATGTAGCGTTTTTACAGAACGCCGTAAAATGCTGACCCGGCGTTATATCCTTCTGAAAAGAGTTGGTTTAGGGGTTTTCGATGATGCTCAGCAAGTTTCTAATGGGAACTATATGTCTATTTACACTAACTAAAAAGTTAATTAACAACTTTTACTTAATTAGCCGGTTGATAGTTGCGACTATCTCTGTATACTATGTCCTCCTGGCCGTATAACTCACCTGCACAAACCGCACAAGTCTATCTTTCACGGTTTTTTTAAGCAAATCTGAAAGAATAAAAAAAATTATATATATATATATATATTATCGCGGCGAAATAAAAAAAAAGGTTTAGAGGACACAAACGTCTACCAGTCAATGGGCGACGGCAGTTTACAACCAACGTCTGAGGCTACGCAAGGCCTGACGTGCATATTTAGTACCCTCTTCGTAGGGAGCCTAGTGTTTCTGGTCGTCTGTAGTGGTTCCAGCGACAGTTTACAACATCAAGAATGCAGCTGGATTTCTCAATATTCTTTCGGCTCTCTTTGCTTCGTTCGCGCGACTAGTTTTACAGCGGCGTAGCGAGATTTTACAACTCCAGGAATGCCACATTGCTCAATATTCCTTCGTCCTCGCACGCTTAGTTCGTGGTGTGAGCTTCCGCTCTGTGGCGCAGACAACGTTTTATGGCGCTACACAAAGTTGCGCAACGCGCAAGAATTCAGGCCTTAGAATTGTAAATGCAAACCTGTCGCAAAATAATAATAATGAAAAAACCTAAAATAAAGCGAGAGATAAAAAGTAGAATAAATAATTGCTCTCCGCTGCATGCCTAGAACCTTACAAAAGTCAGATAAAGCATACACCGCAGTTTACGATGTAAGAGTCTCGGTTTTCATCTAAAATCCCCGTCGGTTCGTCTTATACAACCGTGAAACATAGGTGCATGTTTCGCCTTCTAAGTATTGGCGATGCGAGCGATCGATAGCGTCTTTGTGGTTTAGCTGTCACAATCGGCCGAATGTTAACTATGACGTAAGCAAAGGATCTCTTTTTGACGACAATAAGACTAATATAAGAAATTAAGTTTTGATGGTGTTTGCAGCGTTGCTTTCAGAGCGCAATGATTTCAAGCGTCCGCCATGCAAATTACAAACACTATCCAACTCGTTCTTCTCAAGGTGATGACGTCAGGAGAGGTAACCATAGGAGGGCGCCACCAAAACATCTCTGCCGCCAAGAGGCTCTAAACTTGCCCCGAGAATATTCCTCGTTCTATTCGTTCACGAGAACAGTGGAACTCGCTCGCGCAAGCGCATATACACTCTAAAAAAGGGTATCACCTTAGACCCTTTTGTCCCATATTGTACACCCCTAAATCAGAAATCGACGTACAGCACCCTATAGTCGAACAGACGGCCCCAAATTTTACGAGATGCTTGCTAACCGTGCGATATAGCTTTTTAAACAGCTAAAGAACGTATCAGAGACCACATAAAAGAAACACTGAGTTTTTGCACTAGTGCCAAGAAAACACCAATTATTTGTTTTTTGTGGTCAGTAACACGTACATTAGCCATTTTAATAAGTTGTACCACACGGCTATCAAGTCCCTCGTAAAATTGGGTCCGTCTGTTCGACTCTAGGGCGCTGTATGTCGAATTGAAGTTTGGAGGTATTATATGGGACACAAGGGTGTAAGGTGGCACCCTTTTTTCTGAGAGTGTATTGCAATCGTAATATAAGTATGCGGGCAGTCCAATGTAGCAAAGTGGTGAAACGGGTCAGATGGTTCGTTTTTAAATAAAGCAGTGCCAAATAAACTCACGTGTGAAGAAGAGCGGAATAAGAAACAGCAAAGCTTATTCGGGGAAAGATAACGCAAATACTTAATGCCCCCCCCCAAAAAAAACAAACAAACAAACAAACAACAATACTGGCCATTTTTATGTGCGTTCTGTCCTGTTTCTCCTTTTTACGTTCATACGCTTAATCGCTTGTTTTAAGTTTTTGTTGTTGTTTTGGCACAGTGATCTTACAATTATTTGGGTGCCAATTATATAAAGTGGCGCCCTGTTGGACGGAGAACATGGTAATTCACTCTTCGGTAAAATAGTTATAGGAAAAAGAACGTTTGAAATAAAACAAGCTATTTTTCGTGATAAGGTTAGTATCTGGGAGGACATCAACTTACCGGTGTGAAGTGTTTATTGGCAAGACATTTACCTAAAATGCACTGATCCCTTCCCACATTGATGTGCCAGAATATAAAATAAAGATCTTTAAATAATTAGTTTATTTGGCACGCTTCAAGTAAAAGTGCGTTACCCGTCGTCGAAGTTTGCTATAGATATTGTCGGAAATCAGACAAGTGAATTGGGATCTGCGGTATTATCTCAACAATCAACGCCGCGAGAAAAAGGGAAGGACAGGTACATGCATGCATGAACCGGTCGCTCTTTTTTTGTTCAGATCAAAAACAAACCCAGTTTATATAACGTTCTCCTTCACCCGCGTCTAAGCGAAAGACTATTCCTCCACCGAAGTCATCGGCGACGCTATTTTGTCGAGCTTGGAAAAACAATAAAATCACTGACCTTGTATTGTTGATAACAATGACGCAATTAATATTTTTTTTATTGCATTAAATTATTTTGCGTTAGGCTTTTAGTTATGATTATCTAGATTAGTTATGATCAGGTTTTATTATGTTACAAATTAATAAAAAAACAAAATACTTGAGCAATAACGTGCGGAGAATCCACATTGTGGGTGCTTGTTGGTAGCAATACCTGAACCCAACAGTGTTATATAAAACGCGTTTCTTAACCGGAAAAAAAAATCCCAAGTGTGCTAGAATATAAATACTACGCATAAACTCCCACATGCTTCGATGTAGCGTGTCTATATCTGGCTCCCATATACCTTGCATTCGCCCTCTGCCAAACAATACTGAAACAGGCTACTCTAAGAAATCGCAATAAAACTCCTTCAGAATACTCTTTATGCCATGACATGGAGCGACGTGCGTCAAACCTAGACATATCGTAGAAATAAAGGGAAACTGAAACGGAACTAGCGTTGGTCTTTTCCAATATCCCGGTCCGCCGAAGTTGATCACCGGATAGAGTGGTGGACACACCTTCCGATAAATCGACCGGACCATATCTGGATCCGACGACTTGTCCCACACACCACACGCTCTGCGGTTGATCGAGAGAACTAATATTTCGACGGATGGAGCAACTCGCGGCTTGGCAAGAACAAGTCACGCTCAAACCTGTTTTTTCTTTCTTTTCCTTTTGCAGTCCAATTGCTTCCCTCGAAAGAGATTTCCCACGAGACGTCACCTGATCGATGACCATGCTGTTAGATGAGGGAAAAAAAAAGAATCCGAGAAGCAGCCGTTTGTGGCCCGCGTATCGGTGGCCGTTGGCGCCTACATTGCCTACTGATTATCCGGGCTTCTTTGCTTTGTTTGGTGGTATACCAGATGAAACTCCTCTAGCTGCCATATTATCATTGCCAGAGCTGCACCTTCAAGGTTTGAATTGCAATGCCAAAAGTTTGTTTCTAAAGTTGATTTTTCGACGGGTAAGGCCGTTTTTTTCTTGTTTCTTTATTGCGGCACGGACGGTTTTATATATATTAACGAGAGAGCCTGAAAGCAACCTACGAGTTACCACAAAGAACAATGAACACATAAAACAAAAACAAATTCTATATTTCGTTTTAATTTACACACGAAAATATCGGGAGTCTCTACTCCCGGAAATAAACTCGGGGAAGAAACATTGAATTATGCGGAGGCGGTCGGAAAAATACCCGTAAGAAAGTTTATTTGCATAAAAAGTGTCTATGATTCTGGAGGCTCGCATCACGACGAAGCGTCATGGCGACTCATGATGTGATCGAAAATGCATTCAGACGCAAAAAAGCAGCCTGCGCTCTGGCAACAATCATGATACATTTCATCATGCTCCGTACCTTAAAGGGGCACTGACACATCAAAATCATATTTTTTTTTATTATCCGAAACGATTGAAAACGGTGCCGGGACATTACCCTCAAAATTCGAAACTTGGGAATTCAGTATTTGTGAATTAAAAAACAATTTCCAAATGCCGAATTTGAAGTTCCTGCGCGATCCCCGCCAGTGCAGTGAGTCAAATTTTGCGGTCTCCTGCGACTCGACTTTCTCTCGGACCTCCGCTGACCTGATGCGAGGAGGAGGCGAGCTGGCGGGATAGAAGGGAGCCGGCGCGGGAAAAAACCGGTTTCTTCGCCGGCTCGCCGATCTGCTCGAGCGTCGCCAAAGAGAGGACACAAATCTAGGAAGGGACATCTCACCGAACTCTGATTTTTGGTATTTCAAAAAGAGGGGCCGTAGTGCGTTCGCAATTGCGTTAAAAAACATGTTTTACGATTGCCGTTATTAAATGTTATAGAAATGTCGCCTACAAAGCTTCTAAATTTCCTGATTTTTGACGTCATCGATCAAAAGAAGCAAGGAGGTAGCGGCGGGAGATTTAAACGCTAAAAATAAAAAGCGCGCGCGCGCGCAGAAATTTTTTTCGCGATGCGGTTTTTGTGTGTTTATGACTACAACTTGCGTCGTTTTAGACAATAAAAAAAATACGACCTTTGGGGTGTCAGTGCCCCTTTAAGGTAGACTGATGATTTTTAACTCTAAACATATTACCAACGTCTGTCATTCATCGTTCGCTCTGCACAATGCAGCAGATACCCTTTTCAAACTCCCATCCAGCAATATTGGCCGTCGCCGTTTCTTGGGCGCTGAAGCGTGGATTGGATGCTGTAGCTGTACACGTTTTCGATGCGAGCAGAGCCGAGCTCACACCGAATGCTCACGCCACCTTCGTGTCCAATCAACGCTCAGGTGGGTAGCCCAAACAATGGCCGACACGGATAATTGTCACAGCTACCACTAGATAGCGCACACATTTGAAAAGAAAAAAGGAGGCTACGTTAACTCCCCGGCAAGCGCAGTGGCGGAAGTAGCGCTTCTGTATTTTAGGCTGTGTAGGCGGAGCATAGTGACGCTGCGAACAATCTCAAGCCAATCCAGCACTGGATCACGCTGACTGACGAGCACCGCGTCGTCGTTTCCTCCCCAGTTCACGTGAAGGCACGCGATTGGCTTAGATGGCTCGTAGCGTTTTCAGGAAGCACGCGATTGGCTTAGATGGCTCGTAGCGTCTTCTGCGGACCAACGCGAGGTGAAACAGGTGCACCGACAACAAAACCAGCCGTCTACACGCTTCCAAAGAACATCCGTGTTACCGAGAGGCTCGGCGGATTGCCACAAAGCAGTCTGGAGAGCTCACAAAACTCGGGCGCATAAATAAACGAAGCAAATAGTAGATACGAAAAAAGCGGGCAAAGACCTGCTACAACTTGTCTCCAACCTTCCACTCGAGCGTGTGCCTGCTCGTCAAATCCCTGTCCTTGCATAGAGGGAAAATCGCGACGAGCCCCAACGCGGCGCCATAAGGAAACTACCGTAATTTTGGCCTCACAACTTGATCCAGAAAGCCGACCCAGGAACGCAAGAAGAAATAAAGATGGAGGAAAAAAAAGTCAGGTGCAGAGCTGTCAAAGACCTCCCACGCCCGGTGACAGTCACGTCGTGAGGTTAGGAAAACGCGTGCGAATGAGCGGAAACCGCCGTTTCCGACAAGACGACGTCAGCAGTCGCGGGTCCCACCAAATCACTGCAATACGAATGCGAAGTTAACGGGATGAGGGTGGGGGGAGGGGGGGGGGGGAGCACGGACAGAACAGACATCGCGCGACAGTCGAAGTCCGAAGCTGGTGAAAGATTCTCGCAACAGCTTGAGCGCTCGTTTCCTGCGCCGTCAGTTCGGCTCGGCGCGCTAGCTGGCGGAATAATCGTGACAATTCTTTTTTTTTCATGTTTTATGTCGCGTAATATGGAAATGTCGATGGAATCAAGAGTCTCAAGAGTGCATGAACGATTCTTCTTTGGCGGAATGTTGCACTTTTATGGAGTGCCGAAGATTCAATGGTCGTCCTTCTAGCCTCCAAGGGTAAATTATACAACTGCTGGGTTAAGTACTTCTTTTAGGGCGTTTGAGGTCAGTGTGGCATTTCGAGAACAGTGCAACTGAATAATGAACATGTTTGTTTTGTTTTGTTCCGCACAAAATTAGAAACAAGGTGAGAAGTCCTTTATCGCCTCAAAACATCATGTTTTGTACGGAATAGAAAATTGTATGCAGCATAAACACAACCTGGCAAGTATATATATATTTGATGAACAGT
>JAZHYW010014241.1:10000-50000 GCA_037355805.1 Ixodes ricinus
GTCCTCCGTGGTTTCCGATGGTGAGCGCATGGTTTCGCTTTGCCGTGCCCGCTGTGCCTCTGTGGTGTTGTGGCGTGGTTCCGGTGCAAGTGCCTGTGGGTGACCGCGTGCGTGCGTGATTCCCTGCTTTCGGCCTACTCGGCGTGTAGGTCATTTCTATCGTGTGCCCTGCTGCTCAGTTCTAAGTGCTCCGTGCTGTGCTTGTGAAAGGCCTCTGGTGTGCGTGCCGTGTGCTTCGTAGCGCCCAATTAGGTTCTACTTGTGTCTCTTATTAATTCATTAATGTGTTTGTGCGTCTGTGCTCTTCGGGCAGTTTCTGTTCTTGTGCCGCCCGTCCAGTGAAAGGTGGTTTGAGTTAAGGTGCGTCTTTCCGTGCCGCTCTACGTGGTCGTGGTTTCTGTTATCGTGTCCTCGTACGCAGTGCTGTGTTCGTGAAAGGTCTTTCATTGTGATGTGTTGTGCTGTGCGTGTGTCAAAGCCTCTGGATAAAAGAAGAAAAAAAAAAAAAGTACATTACTTTTGTTTTTTTCTTTTCCTTTTTTGTAATTTAACATGTGGTAAGTATGCATGACTTACACCATCCTTTGTCTTGATTTTCTTGAATCGTGTTTTTTTTTTTTTTTTTTCGCTTTCTTAGCAAGCTTTTACTTTCCACCAGAGTGTCGAACCGAAAATTTTTTATTGGATTGGTTCGGTTCCGGTTCACTGCTTACGGTTCAGTTCCGGGGAGCAGAAAGTTAAGTCACACACACATATTTTTTCTATTATTTTTATTTTTATTTTTTTTATTATTATCATCACTTTTTCCTTGGTAAAAGGGTGCAAAAACACAGATCTGTCATTTTGTACATTTCCATAATCGCAACATGTACCCCATGTCCTTCCCCATGCCAGGACTTGCATGTGTTCACCTTCTCTCCCAGGCACAGATGAATTGCTTGAGGTTCTCTTCAGGGTGTTGTCTTCGCACGCTGAGCTCCTCTTTTTTTTTTTTTTTTTTTAAATCGATAGGCGCCAAAGTCAGCAAAATTCACGGTAAAACGAAACCACATTTTCGCTCTGCTCTCAAAAGCCGCTGGCACCACAGGAGAAAGCCGGACGGTCCCCCACTTGTGCGGCTGAGACTGACAACACTCCATTATCCAACGTCCACGATCTCTTCTTCCTCTACTTCTTGCCAGAGCTAAATCCCGGTCCGTTCGTGGCGCGGCCCTCCCCTCAAAAATAAATATATAGTCGTGAACACGTTTCACTCCCGTCTAGTTAAATGAAACATTCGACAAGTACAGACCTTCGCAAACCAAGTCCTAAACCTTCGGTGGTCCGACGTTCAAATAGGTGGACAGCCACTTGACCATCGGCGCTTGTCAAGGGACTAGGTCACTTGAAGAAGAAAACGTACATATAAAAGAAGATGATGCTGTCAAAACAAGTCGCCCTTGGTAAAAAAGAAAAAAGGTTTTTGGAACACCGGATTTCTTACTGTTCAGGACGTGGTTTGTTATGTTCCCTATTTCTCTAGTAGAGATGCGCGCAATGATGTTCCTAATTACACATAGACATCGGAAGTAGAAATTTAAATGACATTTGGACATCGCATCGCACGAAGCTCGAAACAACGCAGATCACTGTCTCTTTAGGATAATAATGCTACACTCTCCAGATGGCGTATTTTCGAGTGTCGTCCTCCAGTGTCCACCTCGAGCCGTTATGTGAACTGGATACCGTTTAATGTACTAATGAAAACGACCGAAGATTTCGGTTCTGCTCAAGTTATATTTGGTTTTACGTGCACTTGTTTCGGGGCTCAATTTTTACCACTGCGTGGTTCATCAGTCGTGAGCGCTCTAATATTTCATTAGGGTGCCGCAATGATTGCGAGACGCCGCAGAAGTTGCGCGCTTAGTGCAACCCACGTATTGAGAAACAAATGTCATTCCTGCATGCTGCAGCGTCTGTGGGGAACCGCGCGAGGGATTGGCACCCCGAAAACGCCCTTTCTTACAGGAATGATTTCGCAAACGATGTACTTTTGCAGGATCACGCTGTCCTGCTCTGTTCCAAAGATGCGATATATATTATTTAGTTACTTAATCAGCACTAACGGACTCCATCCTCCGTTTTCGGGCTGCCGATTGGAGAGTTATAATATTTGTTCACAGTAATCATCCATTTCATTTCTTTTCCAGCCAAAAGAAAAAAAAACTCGGGAAGTTTCAACAATACTGCGACAATTGGAGCGGCTGCCGACTTTCGGCTGCCCCTCAAAGGCCACTAGAGTCTTTGTTTTCGGGTATCCCTGCCGTACACACTTGTACTTCTATTCATCGTTAGACAAATAGGTTGTGAACCGCTTTGAACCGGTCAGCGTTATATTTTCTTCCGTTCTGTTCCAAGATGGCGGTTAAGTTTCGCTTCGGCTAAAAATAACTTTTCAGTTCCGGTTTTCGGTTCGCTTGGGTTTTCGGTTCCACACTCTGGTGATGTCACTACGTGCATCGCCCCCTCTGCAAGAAAACAACCTGTATAAAAATTCAAAGTTTCGAAATGCCCTCTAACTTGAACTGTGAAGGTTTCCAAATGCATTCCATTTCTTTTTTTCCTTTATTGAGCGCACAATTCCAGACTTGTTTCCTTCCGACCGTGCAATAAAGTGTCTTGCAAGAGGAAGAAAAACCTGTCATTTGACCTCCGTTGGGTGTGCAAAGTGTCAATGTTCCAATGTACTCGAATGTAGTCTTTTCGCCCTCCTATTTTTCGCGGTAATCATGTATATGTACGTGTATGTATATATATATATATATATATATATATATATATATATATATCTAGCTGCACACATACGAAAATAATGAAATAAATAAGTAATTCATTACAAAAAGAAAAAAGGAATAGTGCATTTATTGGAGGAATTTTGCACGACCTGTGAAAGCCACGCATCTCTGGCTTTGCTCAATGTCGATATTCTAGCAATTTCTGAAGCTAGCTTAGGCAGATTGATTTCGCTCGCACGCAATCGTGTTGCTCAAGTCTCGGTAACACAGGCGTCGTCGGAAAGCTAGCTTTACGACGCGGTTAACCGGTAGAAACATTATATAATTTAATATTGTGCACTTTGGACGTGATTAATTGAGACTGCTTTGCGGTCACATAAGAGGGCGTTCCTCCCTAATTGAAACGAAAGAGGGCGATTAGAAATAGAGCGAAGAAATCGCGTGGAAAGAAAGAAATTCGTCTCTTATCAAGCTTGACAGAAAATCGGGCTACATCTCTAGTATTCAGTTTGAAAGCGGTGGCTGTCGCAAGTACAATAGCGTAAATTGTTAGGCTCTCGCTCAGTTCAAAGGGCAAGAACGCCAGTGTCAGAAATCGACACGGCTAACCCCTAAAAAAACACTCGCATTTTAAAATAGCGGGCTTTGCACTTGCTTCCTTGTCGGTACTTTGTGGTAAACGAAGCGGGCCTTCCTTCCCAATGACACGGAAGAGGGAGATTATAAATAGAGCAAAGAATTTATTTGGAAAGAAAGGAATTCGTTTCTTATTAAGCTTGAGACAAAAGCACGCCACATGTCCAGTGTTCCGTTTGAAAGGGCTGCCGGTCGCAAGTACAGTAGGCTAAATTGTTCGGCTCTCGGCCAGTCGCAAGCGCACGAAAGGCCGTGTCGCAAGTCGGCACGGCTAACCCCTAAAAAAACACGCATATTTTAAAATGGCGTGCTTTGCACTTGATTCCTTGTCGGTACTTTGTGGGAAACGAAGCGAGCGTTCGTTCCCACTGAAACGAAAGAGGGAGATTAAACAAATAATTCGCGCGAAAAAAAAAAAAATCGCTTCTTATCAAGCTTGCCAGTACAGCACGCGAGATTTGGAGTATTCAATTTCAAAGCGCTGCTTGTGGCAAGTACTATAGGGCAAATTGGCTCTCGCGCAGTTGAAAGCGCAAGAAAGCCGGTGCGGGAAATCGACACGGTTAACCGGCAAAAAAACACGCATATTTGAAAATTGCGGGCTTTGCACTTGATTCCTTGAGAGTGCTTAAGCGCAAACCAAGCGGGCGTTCCTTCCGAGTGAGACGAAAAAGAAATAAGAAATGGAGCAAAGAGTTCGCGCGAAAAGAAAGGAATTCCTGTCTTATCAAGTTTGCCCGAAAAGCACGCGAGTTGTCGAGTGTTCCGTTCGAAAGCGATGCTTGTCGGAGGTACACTTGCGTAAATTGTTCGGCTGTGGCCCAGTAGAAAGCGCGAACAAGTCACTGTCGCATATCGACACGGTTAATCGCTAAAAAAACACACTCATATATGAAAATCGCGTTTTCTCCATTGATTCCTCGAGATCACTTTGTGGGAAACGAAGCGGGGGGCCCTTCCGAACGAAACGAATAGGGGAGACAATAAAGCGAGCAAAGAACAGTGGTGTACAGGAAGAAAATTGCGCATTGTAAAGCCTGGCAGAAAAAAGCCCGATACCGCGAGTATTCGTATTAAAAGCGGTGGATATCGCACGTACAATAGCGCTCATAGTTCGGCTGTGACCTAGTTCAAAGCGCATCAAACGAGGTGTCGGAAAGCTTGAGTGTTCAACACGCGGAACCGAAGAACCACTTGTATAATTCGTCTACTTGGCACCGGATTTCGCAAGAGGGTGTGTTCGAAAGTAAACCCATGAACGTCAAGCAGGCATAGTACACGAGAGGTGTTTATTTGCGATATATACATACATACAATCATGCTAGCAGGGGAAGGTGCACTCGACAGTCGCCCTGTCGAAGGACACAGAGATCGGAAATAGACGCGTCAGTGAGCCTAGACCTTTGAAATGTCATCGTGAAAATGTGGCGTGTATGAGGAATTTCTTGATAAATTTAACTCTTGTACGATCACGAACATCGCGTGGAAACCATTCGGCATTGCCCTATTAGTACTACTACACGTATTCACTTCATGATAAGCGTTCCTTGGGCCGACGGATATGTGTGAGTGAGTGAGTGAGTGAATGAATGAATGAATGAATGAATGAATGAATCAAACGAATGAATGAGAGACACACACTCACAAGAAGAGACAAATAAAAGTAAACGATTCATCAACAGCCACATCGATGACAATCGCCCAAGAGGACAACCGCACGCCACAAAGGAATGGAAGGAAATGCTCGGGGAAGGTTCTTCGCCATACTTATCGGTGCTATTATGTGGAGGTGGGGTCCGCCGAGCGGTCGAGTGGTGCGAGCGGCGTTTGACAACGTCGCCGACGCCTTTCGTCGCCGTCGGCACCGCTGCCTCCGCCGCATGCTCGTTACAGCAAGGTACCTGCGATCTCTGGCGTCTGCCGTTGGGGTCGGTTCTCGGGTGCACCTGTGTCTGAATAAAAGAAAACGAGTGCGAGAGGGTGTTTCGGAGCGTCCGCGCTAACCGAACCGAACGAGTGCGTTCTGACCGAAGGCCGGGGTGCGTCCTCGCGTCCTGACGGGAAAAATGAAAGCTCGGCAACGCTGCGAAGGCGTCGTCAATGAACGTTGGCGTACGACTTTCTGTTGCTACGATAGAGAGAAATTTTGCGCTTCTTGCCGCGTCGGTACCGACTTCGGTCGGAGATATTCCGGCTGCGCGCTCGAACGTGCTTTTATTTCTTCTCGATTTTTGGAAGGAAAGAAAGAAACTTCCCAAAAAGCGTTGTTGCGGCACGTTGTTGTTGGGCGCCTGACGGTGGCCCGCGTCCGCGCGTTGGTAGGGTTTTGGACGACCCGCCACGAAAAGATTACCTGGTTGATCCTGCCAGTAGTCATATGCTTGTCTCAAAGATTAAGCCATGCATGTCTAAGTACATGCCGAAACAAGGCGAAACCGCGAATGGCTCATTAAATCAGTTATGGTTCCTTAGATCGTTTCTTCCTACTTGGATAACTGTGGCAATTCTAGAGCTAATACATGCAGTGAGCCCGAAGCCCCTCGGGGCGACGGGTGCTTTTATTAGACCAAGATCAATCGGGCTTCGGTCCGTTTTGTGTGGTGACTCTGGATAACTTTGTGCTGATCGCACGGCCACGAGCCGGCGACGTTTCTTTCAAGTGTCTGCCTTATCAACTGTCGATGGTAGGTTATGCGCCTACCATGGTTGTTACGGGTAACGGAGAATCAGGGTTCGATTCCGGAGAGGGAGCCTGAGAAACGGCTACCACATCCAAGGAAGGCAGCAGGCGCGCAAATTACCCACTCCCGGCACGGGGAGGTAGTGACGAAAAATAACAATACGGGACTCTTTTGAGGCCCCGTAATTGAAATGAGTACACTCTAAATCCTTTAACGAGGATCCATTGGAGGGCAAGTCTGGTGCCAGCAGCCGCGGTAATTCCAGCTCCAATAGCGTATACTAAAGTTGCTGCGGTTAAAAAGCTCGTAGTTGGATCTCAGTAGTCTGGGTAAAAGAATAAAAAGAAAGTAGGATAGCTAACAGTAGTATGCGAGAAAATGAGCGTATTGCGTACGCATTTCCCTTCGCGGATAACAGACTATGTCCATCCCAGTCTATACTCCGGCTTTCCTAGGTCCAAGCGTAGCCGACGCTACGGCATCATGAAGTCGTGATCTATCTAAAAGTGCTTCGTCATGGCGCTCGTCGTTTTTGCCTGTTGGAAAATCGTCGGCTATAGACCAATCACGTACACAGGGAATGCGCCGTGATAATGCATTTTATTTGCGCGTGATTGATTTAGCCGCTGATGATAGCGAACGGACAAAGACGACGAGCGTACTTGTGACGACGCACTGATCGGCGTTGCCTGATTGGCTCCAACAGAGGAGAGCGTCGGCATGGCACAGCTGCCGGAGTAGCCATAAAGTGCAGCAAAGAAAAGCATAGAACCGTGGTCGTAAATCATGTGTACCATTGGAGTAACGAAATACTTTCTAAATTATAATAAAACTTCGATACCTGAAGCTATAATTATTTACTTTTCTATGTAATTAGTGCTTTTTTTTGTTAAATTGCAGTTACTTCCCTCCACTTTATTATTAAAATATAAACAACTTTACGTCATTTTAGTCCTAGTACTATACCGGGTGTTATTTTTATTCGAAACAGATTTATTTAAAAAAAGCCGTGAAAGTTACACTTATGCTGCTTGTGGAGGTGAGTTATACGGCCAGGGGGACATATTATAGGGGCTAATCGTAACGATCAATTGGTCAATTAATTAAAATTCGTTAATTAACTTTTTAATTAATTAAAATAGACATATGGTTCCAATTAGAAACTTGCACAGCGTCACCGAAAACCACTAAATCAGTCATTTTCAGTAATACTTGGAGCGCGTGACAAGCGTAGTAGTGCACTGAAGTTACCGCTCGTGGAGCAGGTACAAAGCTAGAGGTTGAGATAAGGCGCCCGCGCGATTTCTCCGGTCTCTTATCTAGCCCCAGCCTTGCACCTGCTCCACGAGTGGTAACTTTAGTGCACTACTACGCTTTTCACGCGCTCAAAGTCTTTCTGAAAATGACTGATTTAGGGGTTTTGGATGACGCTGAGCAAGTTTCTAATTGGAACCATATGTCTATTTTCATTAATTAAAAAGTTAATTATCGAATTTTAGTTAATTAGCCGACTGATCGTTACGATTAGCCCCTATAATATGTCCCCCTGGCCGTATAACTCACCTCCACAAGCGGCATAAGTGTAACTTTTACGGCTTTTTTAAACAAATATGTTAAGCTTAAAAAGAAACACCCTGTATATCATACAAAGCGCCAATGTCGAACCTTTGACATTTTTTTTCTTTCTGTGTTGTTTCAATATCATCGCTCGCGACACGTTTCAGACTAAATGAATACCAGGTTTTTCTTTTGCGCCAGCTCTGCATGATGGTCAATTTACCTCGTTTATTCAAACTGGCTACTGCATGTCAGGAACATCGGTGGTTTTGATATAACTTAGTTTGATGGACATCTGAGAATTCTAACTTATTAGTTAATACCCTGAAGGCAACACGTAGTGAATACATGTAGCGATGTAGGAGTGTGGCAGATTTAGAAACAGAGACTTTTTTAATTATAAGCTCGACCACTGACTCCAACTAAGTATTCTTAATCCTGAAGTTAGATTGAACGGAAATATATTACCAGATGCACCACTCGCCGAGAGTATCTCTGTCAAATGGCCACAGCATTTCAAGATCTCTCCTTCAGGTCATACTTGAGAAAAACTAATATTTTTATATTTCGGTTAATATCGGTTAAAACCGGTTACCGGTGAATAATTTTCGGTTACGGTTACGGTTACGGTTTTTATAAATTTTAAATAACGGTTTCGTTCCGGTTACGGTTACTGAAAAAATTTCGTTCCTAAACGGTTTTCGGTTTCGGTTACGGTTACGGTTTGAGTCCCTGGTTAGAACTGTGTTCCAGCCTCTGCAAATCAACCGGAGCCGTTGTTAGTAACGATAAGTGTAATGAAATTTAGTGTGGCGAGTGGGACACAACCCGTCAGTGCTTTGAAGGTATAAGATGGACCTGTTCGCCGCATAACTATCTCGGGGTACCATTGCAAGCAATGCGGAATAATACAGAGTATTGTGCAAGCGTGGCTGAAGATCTAAGAGAGCCGGCAACCAAATGGTGCAGTCGAGATTTGTCCACTTTCACGAGAGCCACTGTGTGCAATGTTTTTCTTATAGCTATACTGCGGAATGTGCTGCAGGTCTTGCATTGTGCGCCAACCAGTATTTAAAAAATGCACAGAGTGTTCAGTGTTTTATATAGGAAACTGTGGGGAAACCAATGATAAGCGATAACCTTCTTGGAAGAGTTGCAAAAGGAGGATTGGGGCTATGTCATTTGTTCGTCAGACAAATTGTTTCGCGCTTTCTTTTTTTGCGATATCAAAATCATCCTTTCCTGCAGGTAATCTTGCAGACCAGGATAACTTTTCATTTGCAGTGTATTTTTGTATCCTCATTCATTGCCCCCCCCCCTTTTTGTCGGCTAAAATGACTGGGTTGCAATTGAAGTACTGTACGACTTTGAATTTTTTCATGGTGCGCTACTCGCGAGAATATTAGTTCACTGTAATACACAAAAAAATTATCCGAGTTTTGCTTGAGAGCATTTTCCCTGCTTCGATGTAACAGGTCTTTATACACTAATATGGTTGGGGACGATGTTCTAATCCGCGTGAAAAAAACGTGTATACCCCCCACCACGAAATATATATATATTTATATATATTTATTTTTTGGCTGCATAGTGCCACGTTGTTTGTTAAGGTGTGGAAGAAGCATAGAGGAATGTTCATACCGTCTCGAGTGAACTGTTTTCTGTGCAAGCGACCCGAGACAATTGAGCATGTGGTTATAGACTGCTGGGATGCAGTTATGTTCTGCGATGTTCTAAAGCGAACCGTTAAAAAAAAAGTCCTTTAAATGACCGCACATTCAACACACTTTTTCCCCACTGAAAAACACAAAAGTGTTCTATTTGTTATGATTATAGTGTTAGGTTTGTTTGAGTTTTGAAAATCCCGCATGACTGTACGCCATGCACACTCTTAGAAAGCCCGTGCGTCTACTTTCCCGCACAGCAGTCTCAGAGCCAATCGCCGCAACTTACGGAGACAGCTCAGCGAATCACGATGCCGAAACATATGTTTAGACCCAAAAACGCAGTCTAAGTTGTGACATTAAGCAATGCAAGCGTGACGTTTTGCATTGGTTAATGTCACAACTCAGACTGCGTTTTTGGTCTAAAGATACGTTTCGGCATCGTCATTCGCTGAGCTACCTCCGTACGTTGCGATGATTAGCTCTCCGAGTGTTGTGCGGGAAAGTAGACGCACGGGCTTTCTAAGTGTGCAGCCGAAAAGCCACAATCCGCTTCTAAATATTTCACTGAACTCATTTCCCAGATAAAAAGTGTTTTTGAACCTATAGACGAAATGCCTGACTGGGAAAACTGTTGGACGATCTGTTGTGTGTGAAGGAATTGGTAGTCGGCGAGGGCCCAAAAGATCTGGGTAGCCTAGTTTTATATTTTGAATAAATCATCATCATCATCCTAATTTATTAAACCTTGAAAGTCCTTACGGGAATTACACAAGGTGGGGGCACTCGCTGAAATTTTTACATTACATTACATTCTTTTTACATTCTTTTACATTATATAAAAGAACAAACAAAAGTGGGTCACATGCTGGAGGACATTGTTAAAGCAACAAAAACAGGGAAAAACATAAACACTCAAAACATCTTTAGGAAAAACAGCTGATTAAACAAAAAAATACACAAATAAAACATTTCCATAAACACGAAATGACTTCGCTATTAGTGCAACTGCAGATGGATGGTCAGTTGGGATATGAATGTGTCATGATCTGTCTGGGTCACGATGCTCTTAGGCAGGCTATTCCAGTCTGTTATTGTTAATGGCAAGGTGGAGTTAAGATACGAAACTGACGAGGCGAAAATTGAACGAACTTTACAGACGTTATCAATGCGAGGAAATGTTCGAGTGCGTGGGAATAATAGTGAAGTTCTGATGTCATGGTTATGATAGTAAATCTTGTGAAAAAGTAAAAGAAGAAGTGATAGCTTAGTTCCCAAAGCACTCGGCCTGCAGTTCCAAGGTGGTGAGATCAAATCCTGGCGGAGGACTGAAGTCTTTTATGGGGTTCCCTATATGCGTAACACATTTTTGTGTCGCAACAGCCGGCCGTTAAACCAAAGGTTACAAAACACTAAGAGAATCGGCTGATAAAATATATTTTGTGCTGAATGTCCGTTGAAGTTTACCGTCCGTAATTAAAACACCTCAACGCGTATTCAGGGTTATCAGGTCCAGTCTATGAACCATTCCAATAATGCCCAATCACATGCCGCCATCCTGGTCGGCTGTGCTAAGGAAAGTGTTCTCAGCACGCGCGGGGGCTCTCGTCTGCGAAGTATCAGACGTTGCGGCATCAAAAGCGGACCCGAAGCAACGTTAGTAAATTACCTCAGTTGTGGAATTCCCGTGAAGGGGTAGCCCCCCCCCCCTCACTCACTTAAATCCGCCTGCCGTCGATTGAAGCTCCGTCTACATTTTCGTTTTATAACTGTGTTTTATAATAGAGCAGAGCTGAAACGCCATCTAGACGCCGTGCTTCGAAACGTACGTATCCCATAGAATAAACTGGAGTTTCCAAAGCAGCCGTCCGGCGAGTCGAGCGACGGCAGGCAAGTCGTGGTGAGTGAGGGTGGGAGGTGGTACTGTTCGTGCATGCGGCGCCTATGAGCAGTTCCGTAACAGAGCTAATCTAATAACTTTGACCCGAAGTGACCCCAAGATTGACATCACAGAAGCCGGCGTGGCACGCTGTCGATTGTGGCGGTCCTGGCGGTTGGTCCTAGAAATGCTGGCGAAAAAGGCGAGCAGTCGCGAGGGTCGTTGTGGTCGCAGCGTCCCATGTCGTGTCTGCTCTGGTTTCCGTCGACTGTCTTGCTGCAGAGCGACCAGCCGTGGAACAGCCGTCTACCGCGTCCAGCTCCGCTGCTGAGCCACCACCAGGATCGCGGCAAGCCACTACACCTTTACGACGTCATCGGATTGAAATCGAGGGAACCCTTTTAGGACGCAGTAAAAACACCAGTCAGAGACGCGTTCCAGACATCACAGTTATACTGAAACTTTGGAGCCAGTTTAGCCGGGTTGGACTGCGTTTACTCACTCCGGGCTCTGTAGTTATGGGTGACATCCTCCGGTTCGGGCTCCTGTCCTGGAGGATTAAGCTTTTCTGTCAAGAGGAGGCGACCAGCCCTGGAATAGATTTGACTCCAGTTACGGTTTCCTTCAGCTCACTTAGCACAGTCTTGAAAACATAAAGGAGTAAGTGTAACGTAAGTTGTAGACATCTAGACTTTTGAAGAAACAAAATAAGGTGAGTCTGCAGTTTTATTATAAACTGGTAAGATTTTCTTTTATTTAAGCAATATTACGTTGTAATATTTGCAGCAAAGAAATAACATGGTGCAGGCTTAGCGAGAAATCGTAGGATTACCAAATCGCATACTCCAATGCTTTCAGCATTAGGTCTTCGTTGTGGCAGTACGAAATGCAAGCGTGACGCTTTGCATTGCGTAATGCCACAGCGCAGACTTCATTTTAGGTCTAAACGGATGTTCCGCCTCATCATTCGCTGAGCTGATTTCCTAGATCGCAATAATTGCCTCTTTGAATGTTTTGCGAGTAACTAGACGCCCAGGCATTTCTTAGAGTGCATGGCGCAAAATCAACTTAAGGGTTTCCATTCGGTGTCGTTTCTCATCGCCATTCGCACAATTCTGCACCCACTTGGGGAAAAGCTTCAGCATACCGAACTGCTGATGAAATATGAACCAAACGCGTTCCCTGGATACACCTAGCTTCTCGTAAATTGTTTTAGTCGGGATTTGATGATCTGAGAAAAATGAACTTATGAACAGCATAATCAATTTCAAAGGAGTTGACACTAGTGAAGGCCTCCCTGATCTTGCGGCATCTACGGTCTCAAAATTCTCACGATGGAAATTGACACACCACTTCGGCACAGCTGACTATGACGACCAGTCGCCGCTTAATATTTTTATCACAGACTCAGATTTGTTCTTCAAGTTTTCTTCTGCGGGAACAAAAACTTCATGAGGTACAATAGTTGGAAATTCCATACTTACTTGTGATTGACGTGGTTCTGGCGATAATCCCAAATAAACTGCAAGCTTCGGGTTGCTAACAAGCAAATTACAACTTGAGAATATAAAACTATTTTTTTCTACCTTCAGTGACAATGCGCTAACATCTTGGGATGTGGGTTGCTCCGAGAACTTTTCAGCATCCCCTCGTACAGTCGCCTTCTTGAAGATATATCGAGTTAGAGTTAGAGCTACTCACAAACAAGCAAATAAGTGAGATTGCAACTACATCTATCTCATGGGATGCAGGTGTGCTGTGATTGCAAACTAAACATCCAGTCTCGAAAATGGAAAAGATATTGGCATGGTCTCGTCGTGATCCAGCACTCTTTTAGCATCGGAGTGCGATGCACACGCAGTAACACTAATAGACCATATGCAAAAAGAAAAGCGCCATCTGGTGTTCTCATGATCAATTATCAAATTTACGCACGAGAGACAATGGTTCCGGCAAATCATAGATCTAAAATATAATTCCGTGCTGCAAGTCCAATGCGAACCCTTCACACAGCGCCTTAGATATAGACCGTTCACTGACCCGGATGGCCTAGTTCACTGTTTGAGTGACAAGTCTTGCGACCTCGTTGCTCTCAATTCCTTTTCGAGAATATTGCGGCCGTCTTTCTTTTCTTCTTTTGAACCAAAACCAAACAGCAACCGATTGAGTGCACAAACAAATACACTGCTCCTAATATCATGAAAACCGGGTTAAATGTAGATGCTCCTCGTCCACAGCTGGAAGATGTGAAACCCTCTCCCCTTCCAATATGGCGAATTCGAATGGCACAATGATGATAGCTGACAAGAATGTTACATGTGGCCTCATTTGTCAGGATTTCAGAAATAACTATAATTTAATCCAAATTCTATTCTAACTTCGATAAGCGTTTAGTACCAACACTGTAATCAATTACACTACTGTAAATTGGTTTATTTTTTATACTTTTTTTGCCATCTGTCTGACGCAGCCTTATTTATCTTGAACATCTGGAATGCAGACTCTGTGCCCCTAAATCTGTATTTTGAGGAGTGAAGCAAGTTGGTATGCTAAAAGGTGTCAGCGCTTTCCAGTACATTTTTCGTGAGCAATGGTATCGGTCACTTTCTTGGGTGTACACGGGAAGAACGCATGATAGCCCATGTTATCGATACTACAGCTTTTGAACATCTGCGTGGCTCACCGGTCCTTGTATGTCGCGAGGAGTGTCCATCCGCCGGGCACCGTCGGATCCTGCCTGTAGTACTTGTACACGGCTTTTATTGCAGCACTGGCGTACTTCCCGTCGAACTTCAGATCGGTGTTGTCTTGCAGGATGGCCTTGACCGGGTACGGGCCCACTTCAAACTTTCCAGCTTCGTCGCAACATGCAATCACGAATATTGTAGAGACATGGTGTTTATTTCGTATTTGAGACAGATTTAATAAAAAAAGTCGTGAAGGGTACATTAAAGCGGTCCGCGCAACCCAAGTCACTTATGCATGGCAGGGGAGGATAATATATTTAGGGGGCTTATCCTCACGATAAGTCGGACAGGTAACTAAAATGTGATATTTATCTTTTAAAAGAGTGAAAATAAACATATGCTTCCAAATAAAAACTTGCTAAACGCCTTCTAAATTCACTAAAATTAGTCGATGTTAGCAGAACTTGAAGCACGCGGGATACGCGGGTCTGCGTTAAATGTATTACTCGTACAACAGGCAAAATAGGCAGGATGGCGGTGCGAACACGTGGATAATAATGAGGGTTAGCCCTTTATAGTATGTCCCTCTGGCCGTATAAGTGGCTTGTACAGATCGCACTACTGCATCTCTTAATTACTTCATTTAGAAATAAGAATGTGAGAAATAAATTTTGACAACCTGTATGTCATCACCAAAGAAATCCGCCGTTTTGAAATATTCACCAATCGACCGATGATCTAATTAAGCGATCTACGCACGCCTGACGCCGCCATAACTGTTGTCAACTGAAGGCCGGCACCAGTGTTAACAGCTCCTTCCGTGTCGTGCTCGGTTCGCGCAAACCCGCAGCAGGGTTGCCATGCGTGCAGAAAGGTGTACTGTTCCAACGATGCATGTCGACAGCGACGGTATAATGAAATCGGCTGGTGAGATTGATATATATTTTCGCAAAACTTCAAAACTTTCACTTCGCTGAAGGGGGCCATCGGATATTAATGCGGGACTCACTGTGATATTTGAGCCTGATATGCATCAAGTATCACATTGTGTTCCGCTAACAGCAAACATTAATTTTTGAATGCGTATCATTTTTGTAGTATGCACATTGCTGCAGTGACGAGAACAACCGTGATGATTTGTTTCGTCTATTTGAGCTTTCAGGAAGTTGAAGCTCATGCGTTGCGCTGCTTTTGTTTTTTGAGTGAGAGTGCGATTTCGAGAAAGAAAAAAAATGTGCAGACGGAATTACTTTTGAAGTCTACACTCTTAGAAAAAAGGGGACCAAAAGGAGGTAACAGACCGCCTTTACCACCCTCCTCCCGGCCAGGGGAAGCGCTCCGCTTGTTACCTCCTCAGGCGCAGCAGACACTAGGAATGCGGTGCTACAAGGTGAAGTTCGCCGCGAAGGGGCACCTAGGAGGTAAGTATTACCTCCCAGAGGGTGCACCTGTTTGAGCACTGCCAAAGCCTGGGCGCTGCGATTGGCTGTGGAAAGGCGCAAACGAGATCGCTAATTGGTCTCCTCGTATGACACGTCATCCTTCGCGCATGCGTGGGAGAGCGCCCGCCCGGCCGACCGGGAGCGTCGGCGCCTTCCCCGCCGACACTCCCGGTCATAACGGTTTTTCTTCTCGAACGTTCGACGGAGGCGTCCCAGCGCAGGAACGTTCTTTATTGTTCTGTTCGGCTCAGTCTCTTCTTACGAAGTCACCGAGAGCGCTGCATTGACTTCAGTCGAAGATCCAAGTCGTGTGCACCGTATGCAGGTAAGGAAATGTTCTGCGCGGGCGGCAGTCGGCGTCGGTTATGACCGCCCGGGAAGGCGACCTCCGTCTTCCTTAGACAAAGGGTTGGCGGACATGTTGGCACGTTTGAAGGCGTCGAGCGTTCGATAAAATTAGTGTGTGGCGCGAACGCAGACACGGTTTAGACCATCGAAGTTCATAAAGAGCAAGAACAGGAATGACTGTCGCTTACACTAGCGCATATTTAGAAGGTTGACATACGCTAACCAGTGGCGTAGCCAGCAGCTTTTCCCGGTGTATGTGTGTGCGGGTGGAGGAAGGGGAGAGCGGCGGCCCGGCGAGCCGGGCGGCCGGGCGACAAGACGCCTTTTGAATCGGGGGTCGCCTACGTTTAAGGCGTGAAGGGGTAGGAGGTTTTCTCTTTTGGGGCCGTTGGTGTGTCGCGTCGGACGTTAAATTGAGGATCTGATCAAATATTTGAAAATCTCATAAGGTGGTTGTTGTCTTTTTTTTTTCGCAGAGCAGTAGTCGATTAGGCATTCATTGGCGGCACCGGCCAACCGGCGCGATTAATTCTCAACGTCGTTGATATTTGTAAAAGTCAGTGTTAAACACTGATTTTTAATATCAACGTTTTTTTTTTTTAATTTAACGAGGTTTAATAAATAGTTTGGTAAAATGTCACGCTACCTTGAAATACCGAATATAAATGTCTGAGCTAATTATTCGTGCGCTTCACAAACATTAATAGTAGTATATTACGGAATAAGGTCATGAAGTTGTTACCGGCAGCGAGACTAGCAATTATATTGTCGTGGCATTTTCTTTGCGTGTGATCAGGCATTTCTAAAACGCTGATCATGCAGTAGGCGAGTTAGATATAACTCAAGTTTGCATTATTTGAAGTTGATTGAATATATTTCTTTCGTCCTGCGGCAACGTTGTAGGGTGATTTCGTCGAGGGTACTGGATGCCTGCTACCTTGGACTCATCTCGTGACAGTTCTTAACACTGTTTACTGCAGGTAAGCGTAGTCCGATATTTTATTTTGATTTTCTTGTTCCCATTTGTGCACTTGAAATGGGGCTCTTGATTTTTATGTTGAGTTTGTGTGTGTGCTGTTTGTTCATTTCCGACAGAAAATTGAGGGTATACTTCGAGTAAATAAATTAGAGTAAGACACACAAGGCGCTTGAGTGCGTCTTTTTCGGTGTTCTTTTTTTGTGTTTTCGTCCTTGTGTGCTGTTCTTCTCATGTCTAAATAAAACATGCATTCAATTTTAATCTGGCAAATCACTTCGGCAAAAATATTTACATATTTGCCGAAGTTCGACATTCGGCAGTTAGAAATTATTCGTGCGCTTCGCAAACATTAAAAGTAATATATTACGGAATAAGGTCATTAAGTTGTTGCCGGCAGAGAGACTAGCAATTATAATGTTGTCTTGGCTTTTCTTTTTTTGCGTGTGATTAGGCTTTTTTAAAGTCTAATCATTCAGTAGGCGAGTTAGATATGGCTCAAGTTTGCATTATTTGAAGTTGATTGAATATATTTCTTTCGTCCTGCGGCAACGTTGCAGGGTGATTTCGTCGAGGGTACTGGATGCCTGCTACCTTGGACGCATCTCGTGACAGTTCTTAATACTGTTTACTGCAGGTAAGCGTAGTGCGATATTTTATTTTGATTTTCTTGTTCCCATTTGTGCACTTGAAATGGGGCTCTTGATCTTTATGTTTATTTTGTGTGTGTGCTGTTTGTTCATTTCCGAGAAAAAATTGAGGGTATACTTCGAGTAAATAAATTAGAGTAAGACACACAAGGCGCTTGAGTGTCTTTTTCGGTGTTCTTTTTTTGTGTTTTCGTCCTTGTGTGCTGTTCTTCTCATGTCTAAATAAAACATACATTCAATTTTAAATTTTAATCTGGCAAATTACTTCGGCAAAAAAAAATTACATATTTGCCGAAGTTCGACATTCGGCAGTTAGAAATTATTCGTGCGCTTCGCAAACATTAATAGTAGTATATTACTGAATAAGGTCATTAAGTTATTGCCGGCAAAGAGACTAGCAAGTATATTGTTGTCTTGGCATTTTTTTTTGCGTGTGATCAGGCATTTTTAAAAGCTGATCATTCAGTAGGCGAGTCAGATGGCTCAAGTTTGCATTATTTGAAGTTGATTGAATATATTTCTTTCCTACTGCGTCAACGTTGTAGGGTGATTTCGTCGAGGGTACTGGATGCCTGCTACCTTGGACGCAACTGCAGGTAAGCGTAGTCAGATATATTATTTTGATGTTCTTGTTCGCATTTGGGCACTTGAAATGAGGTTCTTGATTTTTATCTTTTCCTTGTGTGTGTGGTGTTCGTTCATTTTCCAGAGAAAATTGAGGGTATACTTCGAGTAAATAAATTAAAGTAAGACACACAAGGCGCTTGAGTGTGTCTTTTTCGGTGTGTTCTTTTTCTGTGTTTTCGTCCTTGTGTGCTGTTCTTCTCATGTCTAAATAAAACATACATTCAATTTTAATCTGGCAGAGCACTTCGGCAAAAATATTTGCATATTTGCCGAAGTTCGGCAGTTAGGGTTGGCGGTCATGGGGGTCTGCTGTGGTGCTGAGTAGCTAATGTGGTGTAGCGCTCTGTGGTGTATGTTCTTCCTCTGTCCTTGTCTTAAAGCGCAATCATGTTTTTTCACGTACAATACCAACTCGCCCAACAATCAGCACTTGTATATACTAACCTGCTACAGTAGTTGTACCCCTTTGACTAAGATTTGTTAGTCTTCTAAGTAAATCGGGGTGACAGGTTTAAACATGACCGGCGAATACAAAGTGCTTACTAATCTACGATTACCACCCGCCATGTGATAATTTTAGTCAGTGGTGCTTAGTCAACAGTTAAACTGGTCACGTCTGGTAAGTATGGTTGATGCTTTATAATGCTGGAATCAGTGGCCCATCAAATGCTCCAAATGCGTCTTAGAAAAATCTAATATTTCTTCACAGTTTCTTTAAATTGAGGATGATATGTTTC
Source organism: Ixodes ricinus (assembly GCA_037355805.1). Lineage (NCBI taxonomy): Eukaryota > Metazoa > Arthropoda > Arachnida > Ixodida > Ixodidae > Ixodes > Ixodes ricinus. The sequence continues at coordinate 28,659 of JAZHYW010014241.1, forward strand.
AACTTCATATCACATGATTTCCACATTTTTTTGGTTCCAGGCAGGCAGTGCAATCTACCCGGTGGCTGTCAGCTCAAGCCTAATTAATCCTGAGGCGCCCAGCTATGTGGCAGTGGAGGGAGACCTCGAAGCCGTGTCGCCTGCTGAGGCAGTCCTGGTTGCATTCTGCCTCTACTTCATCTTTAGCTACGAGTACCATCACCAGTTCAGGCGCAGATTCATTGCACTAGAGTACTTAATTGATCTGAAACACTCAAATGTGGAGTCACGTGCAACACATTGCTTTCAAACCTAAAAGAAATGCCAAAAAGTATTTTATTTTTTTAATGCCTTTTTATGCAGGTTTAGGAATTTTTTTATGTCGTTTGTTTAATGCTTTTTTTTTGTCTGACATAAGGCAGGATGGTTGATTCTGAGAGCTACAGAAGGTCAATGATATTGCTTTATAGTCACGTTTTTGTAATTTCCGAAATCACAGCTTTTTGCTTTGTGCAGCATTGGCATACTTAATTTATTTCAGTCTACTTCATACTTGGTGCCTGAAAGCATTCGAGTGTTGTGGTTCCATGTTCACAGTGATTTGTGCTTGCAAGGTTTAAATACAAGATGGTCAAAACCGATTTTCGCGATTCATTTGAAGTGGGTTAGATCCCTTTGGCCCTCGCGGTAGTTTGTTGCAGCTCATTAGCAGCAGGAGATACGAGCCCTTTCTTCTTTCCACATTAGAAGAGCAAATCCCAGAGTCTGCTTTCCTCTACTCCAGCGTTCATTCCACTACTGTGGATAGGACGGGCATAGTGTACTGCTGTCCTTGAGTTGCAACGCACTAGTCATTGCTAGTCGTGTCTTGGTTTGTATTGCTGTTTGCAATATGTGTGATACAGAATCTATTTTATATCACAGTGCATTCATTTTGATTCTGGTTTGTACAAGACTCAGTCATTTGAGTTCACCCCGGTGAAGCTTCGCTATTCCAAGCAGTGTTCCAAGCATTCACTGTTATTTTCCGGGTAAACACTGATTGTTTATGTACTTTTTTGTGATAATTTTATTGACTGTCGCGAACTAGAGCCCCGAAAGTGTTGTTCCAGATGCCTTTATTGCGCTTAGTGGTTTCATCTTAGAACTTTTATAAGATGTCTAGTCATGCCATTGATTTTTATGCCATTTTGTTTGTGACAGCCACAATAAAACATTGTCATTTACTTTCAGAACTAGGCTGTCTTCATCTATTATAAGGCCCACCCTTGAAGCATGTACTATCACACCCACAAAGGGCCATAGTACCTTTTTTAGGGGGTAAAAGTGATTCCATCAAGTGTACATTTAACCTGTAATAAGGTGGTGAACTGGGCCAGTTGGTTCCTGTTATACATGATGGGGAAAACAGCTCGAAAGCGCGGACTACGAAGAACAAACACGACAGGACAGCACTGTCCTGTCGTGTTTGTTCTTCGTAGTCCGCGTTTTCTGAGCTGTTTTCCTCATCGTGTACATTTAACCCCAAAGTGGATCATAGTTCCCTCCAAAAGGAGGTAAAAGCAGCGCCCTCAATTATGTCGTCTTACCTCTTAAAAGGGTTGAAATTACCCCCTAAAGGAGGTAAAGGCTGACCCTGAAAGGATGCACTTTTAACACCAAAAGGAACTAAGGTTACCTCCAAAAGGAGGCAATGTTGCACCCTAACCCAGGGGGTAAGTTTGCACCCTCGTTGCAGGCGGTAACGTTACCTCCAAAAGGGATTGCCCTGTGTGCAAGTCGGTTACCCCCTTAAGGAGGGTACTACAGTACCCTCTTTTTTAAGAGTGTAATTACTTTGGTATCCTTATATCGGTCACTCTTTTTTATTCTTTTTTTATCTGAAAAAGTATAAGACTGCTTTGTTGTGGTTTCCCCGCATTCTGCGGAAATGTTAAGGCAGAGCGTTTGTTAGAGCAGAAGGGTACCTTAAAAGGAACATCTTGGAATACACTCGAAAATTAGCAAATATGTTACTTAACAGACGAATTTTTAGGAAGCTGCTTTATGAAACATTTACTATTTTTCTAAGCAATCCTGAACAATCCCTGCTTTGTTCTTACTATCCTACTTTAATTGGAGGTGCATTTCATTCGGTGAGAGTCTCCAGAGTTGTCCGAATTCATTAGATAGCTTTTATGCTGTTCCAGCTAAGCAGAACCACGGCCAATGAATTATGGTTCCCGCTCTTCTATAAACGGCCCTGACAAGTATTTTCTTTTCTGTTTTGTTTTGTTTTTTTTAGGAAAAGAAAAGTTTTCAGAGCGGCCGAAGTGAGTTTCAAAGGGCCTCGTCGCGTTAACTAGTGGCCACGGTAGCTGAAGGCAAAACAACGAGAGCAGTGCAAGACTCGAGCAAGGCAAAATCATTGCTCGTGTCCGCTGAGCTGCAGCTTCCAGTGACAAAGTCAGGAAACTTGGCTTAATAAGTGTTCCTATGCATCTCCAAGTAAAGCGGCAGTCCGCAGCGAAGCGGCAACGATAAAGCGGCACTGGGTGAACAATTATTTGCTAAAAAATAAGCGCATTCCTGACTCGAGGAACTCACACGAGGAACTCGGAACTTGGGGCGTGCCATCGACCACTTGCCAGCCGTCAAAGCCTTTGGGTAGGTCCGGTCGGGTCATCCAGCACTCCGCCCAGACGTGAAAGTTCCTGGCGATCGAGATCATAAATGACTGTCCTTGATGCTACTTAAAAGCAGGGTGGCGGAACAAAACTTCTTTGTTTTGTTCTGGTTTCAGTATGGTTCAATAAAAAAGAAGTTCCGTTTCGTTTCTACACCGGACCGAAACTACGATGGTTCGTAACAGTTCGTGTTTGCATGCAGACACAATTCAAAACAAAAAACTGAAGAAGAAAACGAAATATGTCCTTTTACAATAAAAAAGAAAAACATGTTATTAAGGATCTTTAGCAAGCGCGCACTTAATACGCAGATAGAAAAATGCAGGATCAGGTTAAAAGACATCGTGCCAGGAAGAACGACTCAATGCACTGAGCACGACCTGAGAAGCAGCTCTTCATCAAGTGTACTCCATGATGTGCTGCTTCTGACATACGGCAGTCTCCTAACTCGATGCGTGGAACGGAGATTGAAATACCTTAAACTTTTCCCGTGAACCAAAAACCCATTAAGAAAACTTTTCGCTTTCACTCCGGTACAAAATAATAAAGAGTGTTAGTAGATCGTTCCGATGGCTCTGATAAAAATACCCGATACTCCGCCACCGCCTTTGTCCATGCAAAGTATTGTTATCCGGGGTATCGAAGGTATCAGAGCGGTCTATTAAAACTTTTTAATAAATAAAGTTTCGATTACGTTTCTGTTCGGCCCAAAATATATAGATATATTTTTTCGGACTTTTTTTTTCGTTTTGTTGCAACATCATGCTTAAAAGTGCTCCACATGGTACGTACGTGGTGGCGATCAACTTTGAGTCTAATTGTGCTGTTAATACGTGTAGTGTACTCTATTACCGGAAGTGATAGACTTAGGATATGCCAAGAGAAAGGCCTGCTCCAACACTACACGTGATGGGTCAAGCTTCTTCAGATTGTGGGAATTCCTGTGGTCTCCTTCCCCGATGGCTGTGATAACGGCCGCGGGTTGGAACGCTCGGCCGCCTTCGCCGTAAGCTCCGACCTGTTCGTGAGGCGGAGAGCCGTCTGGCTTGGGGGCCCTCCTCTCATCTCTCTCGGGGGGACCGATTTCCGTCCCCTCGCTCGGATGCGGGTCACTGCTGACAGGCGAGGAGGTTTCGCCTCTTGTTTTGCCGCTTTCGGGAAGGGGGACTTGTCCGGTGACCGCGAAAGAGATAGGGCGTGTGTCGGCGACTTCTCCGATGCTTCCCCGGTCTTGGCTCTCCGGAACCCCACGTATGGCAGGTAAGGACGTTTTAGGGGCGAAGCTCCTTAGGGTCTAGCCTTGTCCGTCCGTCCGTGCTCACATAAAAAGAAAAAGATTTGCGCAGTCGACAGGATTCGAATTTGTGCGGGGAGACCTAATGAATTTCTAGTCCATCGCCTCAACCACTCGGCCACAACTGCGGGACGAGTAGGGGGCTTTGAGATGTGGTAGTAACTCAAGAGCTGGGGTTTCTGCCGCGGATGAAACGTTGCATGTAGCCGCTCAACGTCTATTCGCAACTCCAACGCCCTATAGGTGGCGGGGCGGTAGTTCCAAGATGGCGGAAGAGACGGGGATAGATTCTCCTGGGTTTCCCGTGCGCCTGCTCGCTGACGCTGGTCAGTGCCCTAAAAATATTTATTTGTCTGCAAACGCGAAGTGGTTAGGGCAGGATCATATTACAGGTGACAGAGATGTTGATGCGCGTTAGCAAAATGAGCCTGCTGATATTTAAAAGTTGCAGAAACCTCGACTTTGCGAAGCTTTGTGGTGGGCGAGCGCGTTTTACGCACCGGCCATGTCACTGTTTGTGGCAGAATATTTTTGAGGGTGATGAAGATATCGTGTTTGCGCCTTGCCTGGCCATTAGTGCTCTAAAAAGTGAGCTGCGCACGGTGACCGTCAAGCTTCGGAGAGCAGCGTTCACAGTATTGATGCCTTCGTGGCACAGGCTCGCAACTCGCTGCTCAGGGTGGGTTGTGGGGATATTTATACAGCGTGTAGTTGGTCAGCCATTTAAAGTTGCGACGAGTCACTCGCTGTAGATGAGCAATTTAGCCAGTGCAGTCCAACCGCTAGCCTGGGGTCTTTAACGTGCACCACGCAGTAGTGATACACGACCGCACGCCGGTACGATGCTCATCCAGATCGAAACGGGCAGGGGCGGGAATTGAGCCCAGGATCCCTGGGCTCTGCAGCGTACCTGCTGCTCACCGTCTCGGTTTTAGTGTACTACAACAGGTGATCAGACTGCTCTATGGTTATTGATAGAAAGTTTGTTACCGCAGGCTACCGTTCGGTGTAGCATTAGAACCGGAAGGCTCGCGCTGCGCCTTTGAAACACAGTTTTCAGCGTGTGTCAGGAGTGTTGCCCTGCTCACGGTATAGCCAACGGTAGCCTGCGGTAACGCTATGCTAAAACTGCCTATTACCGTAATCGGCGTGTTTAGGGGTTTAGGGGTTTTATTCATTGCTTTACCGAAAATGCATATTTAAATATACCGTACTTTTTGTTTTTTGTACCGTGTTATTTGCAACGTTGTGGCCCCTCGCCAAAACTGCCCGTTCTAAGCTCTCGTCACGAACGGTTGGCTAACACAGACGCGCTTGAAATGCTTCGGGCACTTATTTATTTATTTTGTAATTACCTGAAAGCAAGTACGCGTATTCTATCTTTCAAAAATCCTTGGAATAAATGGTCATGTTCCTATGCCCTTAAAACGCAAACCCATTCCCGACGTGTGTATTGCTCTGACATATCGTTGCGCGATTAGTTTTCTCCTACTTAGGGCAAAGAATATACTTTCTATAGACCGAACGCTAGAGCTCTACATTATTAGCGGGAGCGTTCGCCGTCACGTTGAGCACAGATCGAGCTGGCGGTCATGCACAAGACCAGCAATCCGCAGCGTATGCGATATACGAAAAGTCCCCAACGAAATTAGACGTGCCGGTCCCTCGTGCAACGCTGTTGCGAGGTGGAGCACAAGAATTCTATTTTAAACGCGCTCACTTTTTTCGTTACAACGGCTTCACGCATCAAAGCCGACAGTCCCTGCCACTTTTCCGCGCCGCCGCCGCCGCTGCCGTCCCCGTTCCTCTAGTTCTCCGGTCGTCCGCGGGAGGGCGAGCGGCGCGCTGGAGTTGCCAATACAGGATAGGGCGCTGCGGTCAAATGCGTAAATAATCGCGTTAAACTTTGCATGCATTGGCTCAACGTTCATAGACGAGAGGGCGCTGCGGTCAAATGCTCAAATGCGTATATAACCACGTTCCATACCACACATTCTCTTCTGACATGGACCGTTGACTTAAGCGGTGAAGATGCGTTCCACGACTTCTAGCGGATCCAAGCTGATCCGCTAGAAGAACCACTGGCTCTGCATTTCACCGACCATAAAGCAGCAATAATGAAGTCGAAACGCAACCCGGGAGTCAGCACTACCTATGAGCAATAAAAATCAGCACCATCAGCACTACCTATGAACAATAAAATCAGAATCATCAGCACCACCAGAGCTTCGCCCCAATCAAGATTATTCACCACGTGGAGATGCGGTCATTTTTTCTTACTCGCCGGCGCGGAGGGCATTTTGGATGGGGACATAGTAGTTCATTTTAAAAGTGCTCTAATAAATGCTCTTGGACTCTGTCCTTAGTCTGGTACGTGTGTCTTTCTGCCGCTATATTCGAGAGAGGACACAAGGTAGACGATCATTGGCACCGACGGAGGTAATTAATCGAACCGACCTGCGGTAATGTAGCCTCAAAACGTCGTGGACTATGTTGCTGCGGAGATGTGGGGACCGCGCTACAAGGTTTGACGTCTCCTTTGAGATCGCCCCCGCTGTTGAGAAAACCTTCGGTTAGTCTATCGGTACCCAGGTTGGTAGCAATATCCCACATAAAATGGCGCCCAACGTGGTGCCACGGCTTTCTTTATCGTGGTCGTGTCTCCTGGCCTCTGTCGCTTTGTCCGGCCTATTTGCCGACCATCCTTGCCTTTGATCGCCTCCGTACCACGAGCGTCCTCATCTCTCCACTTATGCTTGAGCGATTAATGCCGAGTCGGCAAACCGCAGTGCCACTCCTTTGAGAGCGCAGTGTGATTCGTACGCGTGTTCCTGTTTTAAATTGACGTGCGTCAAGCAACATTCGTTGTTGCGGGAGGCCCTTTGTTCTCCATGCTAGGCGAACCCTTCACCTGTGTGTATTTGTTCCTTGGTGCGCCACCAACAACTTGTCCTGAAATGAAAATGTAAATAGAAGTTTTGATGTCTTCTTTGAGAACCGGGTGGACTATTATGTCCGGCGTGGATCGAGGCTTGCAGAAAAGAGTAGCGAAGGATCAGCAGTGCAATCTCGGAATGTAAATATTCGCATTTTCTTTGACTCGGAGTAGTCGCGGACACTATTTAGAGCTCGTGACGGCACGCCTCGCCAATAACGTCGATACGTACCTGGTACTGCTACTGACGGGCTCCGGGAGTCGGGCCGCGCACCGTCGGCGTCGAGAAGCAGTCTGAATACTGTTGACGCGAGCGCTGTATTCACCGCTGGTATTGCAGTGGGCGCGTGGGTTTTTCTTCGGGAAAGATTTGCATCTGCATGATGCCAACGTACTCTTGCAGCCTTTTGTTGTTTTTCCAAGAACGACACTAGTTTTGCGTTTATGGTGGTCGCTACGCGGTCTGAGCCGCACTGTGACAGTATCCGGGTGGACGAGCGACCAAGAATTTCGGAGGCTATGTTGCTCTGAACCCCGAGCGCCATGTACCCAGAGCGCCCTTTGGCGATATCTGTCAGACTCGCGTGGTCCAGGTGGAAGAGTGACTCTAAGGGCCGGTTGCACCAACGTCGCTTACCTTAACCCAAAGCGGCTCTTTCTTAAGTTGGCTTAGCGCCCTAAGCCGAGCTCGGATAAGCACGGGTTTAAATTCCGGTTGCACCAACGTTAACCTGGCTTTACAGACGCGCCCCTAGCTAAACGCTGGATTTGCCTAGGGAATGTAGGGACAAACAGAGCGAACTAGGGAACGCTCAGAGGGATGAATACGATTGGCGGAGTGAAATCACGTGATGAAAATTAAAATAAAAAAACTGCTGTAGTAGCCGTTGCTGGCGTCTGCTTCTCGCTGTATTTCTTCGGTGAGTAACGAATTAAAGGTCTTCAAATTCAATCATTTTTTCGCTTAACTTTCGAAAACAGGAGTCAAAGCTTTAAATAAACACGAATGCTCTTTACATCTGTGATTGGGTGTTTAATATCGGTTGATAACAGAATATTTTGACAGTGACAGTAGTTTTCGTGCTCACATTTTGAGGTAACGGAGCCATCGAGGGCCCCAAATCTCACCGAAAGCGAGAAGGACTCTCTACTCGCTACATCGCTGAAGACAAAACATCATCGAGAATAAGTAGGAAGGTAAGATGACTACTGAAATCAGGTCATGCCTGAGACCGATGAAGTTCAAAACAGTGACGAACTCGCCACGGCAGCTGCGAAAATGCCCGGAAATCGTCGAATAGAAGTCGCCGAGAGCTTGCATCGACCGTACTCGTTGCTATCAGCAAGGTGACAGAACTGCACTGCACTGTCGTTGAACTGATTGTGTCAAACCCTTTGGTAATGGAACTACGTATTAGTATATTTTGCTTTAGTGACAAAGAAAGAAGGTATAACTATCAATACATCAAAGCGATACTACTGGTAGATCCCTTGATGATCATACAAACTGCCAATTATTGAACAAGCAAAGGTCGCCCAGAACCATTTTTTTATTCCTGCTGATAGGGAACCAGAAGCTTGTTCGCGAGTGATAATAGATCTTGAGTTCATACAAATAGACGGCGGCAGACTTCGAAGTACGAAAACTCCCACTAGTACATCACATCGTGCCGACGAGAACGGTCGTCTCTTCGCATCACCTGCCCCAGCCTGCCCCAATACAGCGGTGAACGAATCTCGCATTGTAGTCGTTACGATTTGTCGTCGCCACGAATGAAAGATATAAAGCAAAACATTTCTGAAAAGCACGATCACCAGAAAAGTTGCGGTTATAGAACGCAGTTTTCTGAAGTGAAGATTCTACTCGCGAGACAAGGAAAATTCACTGAAGGTTGTCTTAAAACTAAAGAAATTGAATTTTCGCTGTTTTATTATTTAAATGCGCCGCAATCAGATGCAAACGGCAGAAGTGTCGACAATCAGCTGATGGCCGAGATCATATACGGCTACTATTCAACGCACCGATCGGATTAAAGGATTTGCTTTTCAAGCAGAAATTAACAAGGTGTTAAATAGCAATACGTTACAGTTATGAGAAAATCAGTAAGTACCTACGAACAAGCTCGTTGAGAGAAAAACCAACGGAAGACAGACAGACGTGAGCCCCACAGCTCCGTGCGTATCTCGGTTAGGGCTAACACGCACTGAGAGTGGAGAGCCAGCTTGAAAACAGGGGTCGATAAACACTTCACGAGACGATATTTTGCATCCTTGTCACAATCGAAGGCCATTCTGTCGAAAGTCTCACGCTGTTGTGGCCTAAAACACTTTGCACAACCAATTTCGTCCACCGCGTCGACCGCCACCACCGCCACAAACCAGCCGCCATGTTTATAATCCAGGATTAAGAAACAAGCAAAAGCAAAGCGCCCAATGTTGAGCACTCAAGATAAGCGTAGTTTAGTGCTAGGTTTAGCGATAAGCGATTTTGGTGCAACCGAACGAAACCGAAACTTAGCTTAGGTTCCCGGCTAAGCTCCGCTTTTCGCTAAGCGGCGTTGGTGCAACCGGCCCCAAGACTTTCAGCAGTTACGTCGCTCTGAAACCTGGCCTTGCCTCAAAAGAAGGGTCCACACCGCTGTAAGCCCTTGACCAGGCCGCATCGAGTGCAAGACATGTTTTTCTAGCCTTGGTAAGCTAGCTAGCTCAAATATTTGGCGAAGCTAGCAGGTTTGAGCGTGTGAGGCTGCGGCCGCTTTTGTCTTCCTCCCTGGGGAGCATGATGGCGGCTATTTTGCACGGGAACTTGCATCTTCCCTGCTCGCAGACGCGCATGCACTGGAGCGTGGCCAGCTGACTAGAGCGTGTTATATGTTTTTGGCCATTTATAGTCAACGGACTCTTCCGGTAACTATAAAACCGGGTATTGTAAGCAGCCTCTGTGTTAGCTGCCTGTGCAAAGGATTGCGAACTCGGCGTTTTTCCTAGAAGCTCTCTCCCCGGTGTCGACAGTAAGCTAACTCAATTAGTTCGCTGTGGACGCGTTTCGAACGGAGGGGCCCCTCTTATGGCTTCTTCTTCCGGTTTCGAAGTGGGTTACTCTGGCATGGACCCTGTGGCCGCGCCTTCCTGTCACCGTTGACAAACTGGCCACCTTTTTTGTGTTTTTGGTTGTCGTTTGCTCCTGCCAGCTTATGCCGCCTTTGAGGCCCGGCAGGCGAGCGACGGTTGCGCGCGCCCCTCGTTTGGAGGCTGCGACGCCCTTTCTTCCCTTTGGGTAGGTCTACGGCCGGCTTGGGCGTGTTGGTTGCTGGCGTATTACAAATTCGCAGGTCTGCTCCGTGGTCGTTGTTGTTGTTGAAGCGATGTTTATTAGAAAATCGACGTTGTTGTTAGTTGCGCTCTGGGCGCACATGTCACTGTAGATGGGAGAGGGAATTAACGGGAAAAAATAGATAAAGAAGTAGAGAGGGGGGGGAGGGGGAAGGGGATTTTTTCAGAGTGTTGACTTTCCTACGGCTTTCGGTACAGAATCGCGACTCCTGGAACTCCTGAAAACCTCTGGATGTAAGATCTCTAGGAGCCCCAGGAGCCGCAAGCCACCCAGATCTCTTGGAAGTCCTAGAGGATCTCGAGGAGTTCCGCGCTCCTCAGGAAGCTGACTACACTCTTGAGTGCCTTGTCCGTAGTAGCTCGTGAGGCTCTTGGACGCAGGAGTTCCTCCAAGTTGGTACTAGGTAGCCCTAAGCGGGAGAAGGCATCACGGAGGTTGGTGCGCTCCTCTTCGTGATCACTGCAGTGCAGGAGATGTTCGGCGTCGGCCGTTTCCTCGCAGGTCTGGCATATGGGGTCAACATTGAGTCTGAAGCGACTTATCCACGCCGGGGTGAAGGCGCTTCCGGTCCATAATCTGTGCATTACTGCGGCAGTTGGGCGGTCGAATCCGAGGTCGTCCACCCCCTTTCACCAGCCCACTGCGGTTGAGATGGCGCCAAACCCCCGGGCGGCGAGTCTGGGACTTTCCCAGCTGGTCTCCGATGGTCGGCGGCGGTCGTTGGTCTTTTGGTGCTTCCGCCTTCACGACCGCCTGACTGCCCCCCACTGCAGGCCAGCTCGTACCGCGACACCTGTGTCCAGCTGTATCAGCACGGCGCCTGTGATGCTGTGCAAGGTTGTGATGGCCGCGTTCGTGCACCTGGACTTGAACTTTCCGGGTCTTCGGTCCTGCGGACCAGCTGTTGACGGCTGACACTGTGAAGACGCGCGCTGGGTGTCGCGTGTATGTGTTGGGGGTGCGCAGAGAGATATATTATTTTATGAGAGCAGGTGGGCCTCCTTTATTTTTTATTGAGACCCACCTACCGTTTTAAGGAGGGGGGATGTGGGGATTCCTGTGGTCTCCCTTCCCTGATGGCTGTGATAACGGCCGCGGGTCGGAACGCTCGGCCGCCTTCGCCGTGAGCTCCGACCTGTTCGTGAGGCGGAGGGCCGCCTGGCTTGGGGGCCCTCCTCTCACTCTCTCTCGGGGGACCGATTTCCGTCCCCCCGCTCGGATGCGGATCACTGCTGACAGGCGAGGAGGTTTCGCCTCTTGTTTTCCCGCTTTCGGGAAGGGGACTCGTCCGGTGACCGCGAAAGAGATAGGACGTGTGTCGGCGACTTCTCCGATGCTTCCCCGGTCTTGGCTCTCCGAACCCCGCGTCTGGCAGGTAAGGACCTTTTCTTACCTTGCCGGCGCGGGGGCATTTTGGATGGGGACATAGTAGTTTCATTTTAAGAGTGTTCTAATAAATGCTCTTGGACTCTGTCCTTACTCTGGTACGTGTGTCTTCTCTTCCGCTATATTCGAGAGAGTGACACAAGGTAGACGATCATTGGCACCGACGGAGTGTAATTAATCGAACCGACCTGCGGTAATGTAGCCCTAGACGTCGACTATATTGCCGCGGAGATGTGGGGACCGCGCTACTAGGTTTGACGTCTCCTTTGAGATCGCCGCCGCTGTTGAGAAAACCCTTTGGTTACTCTATCGGTACATGTGCTGGTAGCAGTATTCCACAAGATGAAGTCCAGGAAATAAAGAACAGGTTCGAATACTATGCGCTAAGAACTGAGGGAGAGGAGGAGACGAGAGGCGCTCGAGGACGTCAGAACGCCGAGCTTTGACTGGAATAATTAGTGGGTAGACCTAAGGCTAGCTGCCCTTGGCTCCACTGCACTCGTCGAACACTTTAGACCTCAGAACGTTGGCTTCCGGCGTTTGGCTCTCGCATTCGAGCGCGTTCGACGATTGCAATGGAGACAAAAGCAGTTGGCTTTAGGTCTATCCACTTTTCATTCCAGTTAGAGCTCGGCGTTCTTACGCCTTCGTGCGCCTTTCGTCTCCTCCACTCTCTCAGTTTCTCGGCATTGGTCCCAAACAACTTAAAGAGGCATGAAGTGAAAAAAGAAATGTTTTTTATTTAAAGGCAATAAGTGGAACACGTATTTTTTTTGTTCATAAGTTTTGCACGTTAAAAAAATAACATTGGTGCAATGATTTATGCCATTATACGATATTTAGGTGGAGCTCAAGGCCCGTTTTAAAACCCGTCCAGAAATCAGTGACCCCGCGCATAACTACTGGATTGGCTTGGCTGATTAACCAATCACCTCTGAACATGCTCGGAAGCTCATTGTCTCCCTTTTCCTGACATCCGGTGAGTCTATATTCTGGAAGTCTGACACCGGCTGCTGCTCGTGCGAGCAGACGCGCGGTAGCCTCCGGCATCGTCTGCTATTATTTCACACCACCGTCTAATCGTCGTCTGCCATGCGCAGACTGGGACACAAAAGCTGCGCGTCTGCGTCCGTTTTCATCTTCGTCCTTCTGCTATTCCGCCCTCGTCGTAAAGCGTCCGCAACACTTACAAGACGTGACCATAAAGCGGCGTTCTTGCGTTCCATCGTGCACAATTCACGGTCCAATACAATCGTCTGTCAGCGTCTGTCGAAGTGCATAAAAGCGACCAGTAGAACTAAAAAATAAACAAAATAATATGTAGCCCTATATGAGGCGATGGACGAAAACAAACAATAGGAGGCGATGCACGCAAACAGACAAACAAACGTTTTCACTCACAGCAGCCGCGGTAAGAATTGACGAGCAAACCGCCGGACAAGTACCTTGAATGTCATTAGCCACGCGTCGCGTTTTTTAATCTGTAGGTGTTTAGAGACAACAGCACCTAGACAGAAGATCTCTGCATGGCCTCCCTTCTTTATGAAACGTCATCAAAGTCGGATCGCGGCAACTCGGCTATTGGGCCCGAGCCCGACCTTCGACGCGTTTATTGGACACGAGCCCCAGCCGAACACTGCCACGGCATTCGTGCCCAATCTCTCATCCTCCCACGCCTCGATCGATCTGACTGTGATGATGCGGGCGGAGGCCTTCCGTCTAGGTGGTGTTCCTCAGTCACGTAGCCAGGGGTGGGTGGAAGTGGGGCCCGCCCCCCCCCCCGAAATCTTTCATTTTGCTGGGGCCTCCTCTCCCCCTCCCCTCATACAGCATTTTGTCATGGGCGCCCCCCCTCCCTCCCTCCCCCCCCCCCCACCGAAACAAAATCCTGGCTACGAGCCTGGTGTTGCTATAGACCCATTTTGAAATACGCGTTCCGATTATTAGAAGGTAGGAACCAATGCACAATGGCGGAACAACTGACATCGTGAAACATGAAGTCATTCTATAAGATAGCGAACGTCGGGGCGTGGTCAATGCTAGGAGCCGACGAGCCAATCAAACAGCCTTGAAAGTGCAAGGTCACTGCGCTCATCACCTTTTTTCGAGGGTGTTTTTTTTTCGTACTCTAACCAAACGCATAAAGAAGTGTGCCGTGATGTTGCGGTTCTAGTCCGCCATTGTTCGGGGATTCCACAGCCACCAACAGAGGGCAGTATTTCGAAAGGACAATCGAAGAGTACGGATTCACCAAAGAAGGTTTCAAAAATTCGTATTACCCTCGGTCGATAAGGAGTGTGCCTGAAAGCGTTGTTAAATCCAAAACGGTTTTGGATTTTGTAAAGTGTCTCCCACGTAACCAATAGACCTCATGTTATTATTTTTGTTCTACTTTTGTACTATTTGGTATGAGTATTAGGTGCCGTATAGTTTTTCAATTTTGTCATAGTGTTCTGCATATCTATTGCATGGTCTATTGTTTTTGATACTCACTCCTATCATAGTCCCCGCTGGAGGACAGATAGTATTACGAAATAAATAAAGCAAGGGGTCTTTAAGAAGAACGTAATCCACACACACACACAAAAAAAAAGACAAGACTTACTCTTCTGCATGACACAGAGACAGCTAATCGCGGCGAACGATAGAAGGGTCCCAGCGAATTAGGTGGATTAGGATGCGGATGCTATGTGCGCAGGGACAGTGATGAACAAGTGAAAACGTCATGGTACGGGATCCTAGGCACGTAACATTTCGCACATCTAATCGTATCTTGATCTTTGTATATCGCGGGGATCCTTATCTTTTTCGCAGTGATTGCCCATTTCTGTATTTTGCAGGAGAGTGATAATGCCTTAATTAAAAGAAAATACAACAAAAACGAGATTATATTTAGTTTTAGTTTAAGTCCAGACGCAGCCGATGCTACGAGCTAATGGGACCAACCGAGCGGCTTCAAAAGCTCAAGTCGCTTGGCCTTCTCTGATATATGATTAGTTAAGCGATGTACAGAAACACGACGAACACCATGATGGCGCACTTTTGATGCTCTCTGATTGGTCGCATCGGATCGCAGCGTCGACTACGCCTGGACTTAAGTTGAAACAAAGTACAGGGTAAAAAATGGGGCGGAGGCAAACACGAAGTCTCAAACGCAGCAGAAAATTTGCTTGACAAGTAACCTCTTGAATAGGGTCTGAACAGAAAGGCAGAAAAAAGGACACCAAAAACAGAAGTCTCAAATTTTTTGGTGATTGTGTTTAATTTAATTTTACTTTAATTTATGTTTAATAATATAATTTCATTTATTTAATTTATACGATAGTGGCTAGACCTCAAGGCAGATTGCTTTGAGGTCTACCCTCCATCCTTCAATCAGAGCCCATGAGAGCTCGGAGTTTTTTGACGTCACAGTAACTCTTGCGCTTCGCGCCCTTGTTTTATAATGTTTGCATGTTTTATATCGGTTTCAATTGCTTTTTGTGCCCCACACTACCAATTCTCAAAAACGAATCGTAAAAACAAAACGAAAAATCTGAGGACACCTAGGCACTACTTATGAGTTGCGAATGCGAAAGCATGAATGTCCAATTGAACGACGCGGAGTGTTTCGGGGAGTTTCGCGGCCGCCGACGATGTAGATGCTTGAAGCGGCGCCATGTTCGTCGGAACCCAGAGGAGCAGAATAGGCAGAGCGCGCGTCACAGTGTTCCTTTTAACCGGCGCAGGGCCCCGCAGTGCCATAGAGTGGCGTTCCTTGAAACTAGGGCGCTCGCCAGGCGAGGGGACTTTATTCTTCGTTTCGCTGGTACAGACTACAGGCTTCGCTCCTCGGGACAGTGGACTTTAGGTGCCGTTTGTGCGGCTTCAATTGCCTGATAACGCTGGTTCGCTCCATGGGACAGGTACTGCTTTCGCATTAAAGATACGAAATACACGCGAAGATAGGTGCTGACAATGTTGGCGGTGCGGGACGATGCTCTCCTAAAATGATGAAAGTGGGAAGAAGGGGTAAAGGGAGAGGGCGTACGCAAAAAGGAATACGAGAGGTCTCGCTCACCACTCCATGTCGTGACCTGGGATGTACCGGTCGAACTCGTCGAAGCGGTAATGGACCGTCATGTCTCCACCCTCGACGTGTGCGGACGGAAAGTTGCTCACCATGCGGCAAGGCACGCCCACTGCTCGCAGCACTGCGTCGCAGATTGCAGAGTGCCCGGTTGGGAAAGCCAGAAATAATATACGCGTTTCTTGCTCCTATATGGTGCCTGGAACGCGATGTCCGACTGGTGTGTTTAGCGAATGTCGCGATCCTGGCAATTAAACATTAAAGTTTTGAAGAAAAAAGGCAGAAGACAGCCGAATGTCGGTGTAGTCACGGCGTCCCAACTCCGGTCTGGCGAAGTTTCGGTGGACTCTCAAGCTGGTTAGCGACCTGCAACAGAAGAGGTGTCGGCCATGCGGCCACCGTTGCCGCTCTGATGACGCCAGGATCGCGGACGGAGACCACCATGCGACACTTTCGTGGCGTCATAAGCCGGAAATCGAGGGGCCACTTTTGGGCGCAGTAAACACACCCAGTCGGGCATCGCGTTCCGGGCACCCGAATTGATACGAAGGTGATGAGTGGAGCGTGTATCGGGAAGGAGCGGTGTATCAGGAAGTATTTCGAGGGTACCGACATTTTACATAGCTGCTCGGCCAATTCAATTTGCAGTATTAGCCAATAGGAAAGACGAAAAATGAATCATGAAATCACAGAGTATTTTCTTTTTTACATCTCGTATACTGTTTTGTTTTGCCCTTTTCTCGTAGTGCCTCCAGCCCCTGAGGCTACTGAAATAATTAAAACAAGTAAATAAATACATAAAGTAGAAAGGTAACAGGAAAAAAATGCAAAATCAAGATGCGAATGCAAAACGCAATACAAAGGTACACAAAAAGATTCGGGCAGGACCAGGGTGTCGAACCGGAACCGAACCGAACCGAAAACCGGAACAGAACCGTTATTTTTAGCCGAACCGGAACTGAACCGAACCGAAATCTTCGCCGCCATCTTGGAACTGAACCGGAACCGAACCGAAAAAAATATAACGGTAACCGGTTCAAAACGGTTCAAGGTAATTTTTATTTTTGGTATCACAAAATGAACATATGGGAATAAAAAATTGGCTGCTGTATTTCTATCTGTTGATCAAATCGTCATATACAGAATTGCAATGTATGGTAAATTGTGGGTTTTCATGGCGCTTTTGTATTGGCACTATGATTAACCGTTGTCACGTGACGTCATGGTGTCAATACATGTTGTCAAGTAATGTCACATGACCTCGTGACGTCACGTGACTCACCGCGTCAACTCGATTTAATTTGAGGAAGTCACTAGATGTATTAACCTTGTTGACAGCGTGACGTAACATGACATCACGATTTTGTACCGAGAGTGACGTGACACCGTGACGTAAGCGATTTTCAAAACCTTTAGTCGAGTGCTCGGGTTCATGACAATCAGCATCGCCAAACATTCGGATAACGGCTCATGTCAATTAAATATGATAATAGCCCAATTCTAACAATATCTGAAGCTCAGCCCAAGCTTTTGCTTTCCAAACCCTTGCCGCCTAGGGCATAACTATGATGAACACTGACGGTATATAATTAGCGTCAGATCACGTGGCCGCTTGTTCAAATGGCGAGTTGAAGAGGGGATCGACAGCTGTCTCTTTCCTTTATTTTTTCTGCATCTGCTATTACGTGGAGGGGGAAACTAATGGATGTTTTCGCAAGCTAGCAACGTCAGGGGTTACTTGTTAACAGTATTTATTGAAAGTACAAAAAAATGTTTCAAGACCAATTTTACATCATTGAGGCACCCAAACATTTTTTCGTTTTTGCTGTACTGCATCCGAAAGATGTCCCCGAGAATAGAAGTATTGAAATGAATAAATGCGACTTATTAATATGACGTTACATAAAGCTACATGTGTGTACGGAAGGAATACCTAAAAAAAAAGATTTTAGTGACCTCAGAGGGACAGCCGAACGTTGGCAGTCGCTGTAAGTCCCACACGAGCGTCGTTCTCAAGTTATTGCCCAAGTTTCGACCCCCTCTGTATTTTGCTTAAAGGAGCTATAAAAATATTTCCATACATCACTAAATACTACTCAGGATCACTCCCTAACGTTAATAACTGTTTCAACTTGGCTTTGCTCTTTTTTCTAGGCAATGGCAGTCGCCAACAAATTAGAAAAATATGAGCATCGTTCATCCCCTCAACTCGGAGCCAGAAGCGGCCGCGTGGCCTGGTGCCTATCTTATGCCGCCAATTAGCGTTAAAAGAATTCGGCTATTCTCATCACCGCAGTGGTTGAACACGAGCCACTACCCGAGTGTCCGCAGAGGCATTGATTGTTACGAGCCGATGTACAGTGCTCACGCAGTTCTCCTGTCCAATCCATGAGCCGCGCCCGACTGTCGTTAGGCGGGTGGTTTTGATCCCACAATTACGACATCAATCTTTGCGAAGGCAAGACTAAAAGAAATAGCCTCATTTTATCCTCGCAATTTCACCGCGACAAAAGAAGTGTCTGAATCAGTGGCGGTCTGTGCGAGTATACTTGGGCCAGACTAGGACCAGTACGCCTCGGAAAAGTCATGAACATTCCAACCCGATATCGTTTTAGGACCCCTTTAAACTTCACGGAGTGCAAAATAAAAGCAATGAAGGGTTGCTGTTAACAAGTGACAAACAAAATCGTCGAATTAGCACACACAAACGGAGGAGGCAATTCCTCAGGAATACTTTCAGCCTTTCCACTCTGGTGAAGAAGGAAGACCAGCGAAGCTGTACTATGGTGGGAATGAAGTAATGGCCGGCCACAAGTCGGCAAGCCAGAGTGGAAAGGCTGGAGAGGTTGCCGCCATCTATGCGCGACGGCGGCAACCAGACAACCGGCCAGCCGTTTGTCTGGTTGCCGTCGTCACTTACAGATGGCGGTAGCTGTCCAAAGTTTAGTGTCATCATTTAGTATCATACTGGGGAAACTAGCCCTTAACAGCTCCGCTGTGAAAAGAAGTGTGTGTGTGCGTGTGTGTGTGGGGGGGGGGGAGGGGGGTTAGTTTTAAAAACATACTGGGTTGTAAAGGTTCCTCTTCCCCACATCTTTGGCGCAGACCAAAAAGCGTTACCCCGGAAACTACTTTGTTTGCAAAAACGCTCTTGCTAAAAAAGCATGTTTTTGTCGTGCCACACGTTCGCGCCGTTCCTCACGACAATGCACTAAGAATAATAATATGTGCCTTTCAAATACTTGGCTTTCACTGAGCTTGAACCTCCTGCAGCGTGCATTTTGCACCATCGAATTCGATTTTCTCAGCAAGAAGAAATCACAATGACCACCAGCCTATAGTGTGATGACGTCACGTGCATACAATGTTAAACAGTTCAGCTTTCTGGTGAAATGTGATGTTCGCAACACTAGCAATAGATGTCCTAATTGTAAAGTTGTGCAGTATTTATAACAGTCTCGCGATGATATATGGCAGCCTAGAGAAATTTTTTGAGCGCATGACAATTCAAGCATAGTGTTGTAAAGTGAGGGCCCAAAACAAGTGCAGGTAAAACCGAATAAAACATCAGCCTCCCGAGGCAGTATCTAGCGAAGTTTCGAGCTCATGCAAGCTGATGAAATGTGATTTATACTAAGATTTTACGATTATTCGTCTGTCCTTTGCGCTATTTATGTAAAATTATGAATTTCATTGCGTGCATCTTTACGCATCTCTTTTGGCAGTAAGTCGTTCTGTAAGGGATTATTTAGAAAAATAACATTAATTATCTCTCTCTTTTTGAACATTTCGTGCATTTGACTTCCAATCTATCATGTGAGCACAGAGTCCTTTTTGGCATACAATGCAAGCCGATATTTCACACTGCCAATCAGCAAACAGAAAAACACTTTTACGCAGACTCCACAGCTCGTGTAGTTTCGAGTATCGTCCTTCCGCGTCGGTCTCAAGCGGTTATGTGAACTTTATAAAGTAAAATTTATTGATCATTATAAAAATATATTTGATTACTAACTGAATATTTGACAACATAAATAAAGGGCCGACCACCCTAAAGCAATGCCCCCCAAATTATCTGAAAGGTGTTCTGCCAATCTTTTCCGGCGTTTTTATCCTCGACAGGCACGTTGTAAGTGATACGGGACGGCGCCTACACACATTTCTGATTTTGAAGCTAATTTAAATAACTATGTGTTCCTCACACATATAACTTCTCAAACATATAGAAGTCTGTTATTGCCTCTTTTACGTGGTGAACATTACTTTTATGTGTCTGTGGGCTGGACAAAAACAAAGTAAACAGGGGCGCGCGGCGGAACTATGACGATTACGCACGCAAACCGTCAGAAAGTGTCCAATTAAGTAGCTGCCATGTCGAGTAGAACGTGAAATACAACTTCGTTTTACTTAACAAAAAAGAATCTTGGAGGACGCTTAAGCTTCGCCTTTAAAAGTGGAACGCGATAGCGTTAACGGGCCTCGTTTGCATCGCATTCTCATTTGCCGCGCAAACGTGCCTCGCGTGGCCTAGTCAAAAGTGCCTGACTCGCAACCGAAGGATCGTGAGTTCGAATCCCGCCTAAAATTCTTAATTTTTTTTCTTTAAGGAAAAGGAATTACTTTAAAAAGTGAAATCATTTGAGACATACGGCGACCTTTAATTCGCATTACATGTCATGTTTTAATCACTCTCATTCCACGCGTGATGTCACGTTTCACGTGAGCATTGTGGGTTGTTTGAAATTCTTGCGCGAGGGCATGTAGCTCTGACGTCATGACCCTATCGACCAATCAGGATTTTCCAGTCACGCCACCGACATCGGCTTTTCTGCGAGATGAGCTCCTTAACGCTATCGCGTTAAAATCATCAATTAGCAAGGGTGATGCTCATTTGCAAATTAAATTGACCGGCATCTTGTGAAGAACAAACCTCCACAGCCAGGCTATGCCAGCTTATCCTGTATAAGAAAATGTTCACTTGGGCAAGCGCTATTTTGGGCCAGATTCGATCTGAATGCGAAGGTGCGTATAGATTAGAGTGAACAATTGCGATTACTCCTTGATGCATGATTAGTCGCATGCATGCGGTGCTGAGTGCAAACAATGTTTGGTTAGAACAACAAGCATTTTGATTTCCGCTCGGTGTTTCTATAAAAAATAGACTGAAAGGAATTATCCTAAACTTTTGTGACATTTTGAAAGTTTCATTGCTTTTAGCTCAGTTGTGTCGTCATCATATACATATATATTGTGAAGCGTATTTCGTAAACCATATTTCATGATATATATGGCCACGAGGTGCTCATTTCATAATTTTATGTGATGTAATTAATTCCTTAGTTCAAGGACACAATCACGATTTCACTTTTAATACTGCGACACAAAGTTGTACCAATCACGGGTATTTCAGGCGACCTACCACACTTCGCGACAACATTTTATACCGTGTAAATAGATCAGCTTGCATTTTAGAATTTTACTTAAACACGAAGAAAGGACAAGAAAATACAGTATAGTTCTAAATTTCAAGCTGATCTATTTACATGTATGTACCAACAAGCTCAACTCTTTACTCTTGTACTTAAACATTCTGATTCAGGTAAAATATATGTTACTGGCAAACAAAGGGATGTTGAGTCGTATGAACACGACGTAACGTACGTTAATGTAGATTTTCTT
>JAZHYW010014241.1:55000-167437 GCA_037355805.1 Ixodes ricinus
AAGCGGGAACAGCCGGGAGCCATTTGTATCTCTCTGTGTCAGTCTCTCCCGTCGAATGGAATGGGCCAGAGGAGAGCTTTGCCCGCCAAGAATCTCGGAGGCAATGATATGTGCAAAGGCAGACTTACCACAGCCGACAAAGTCCGCACGAGCATGGCTTGGTCTGCTCTCTGCGCGGCCGTAAGCCCTGACTCCCTCAGCAGGAATTCGATAACTTCCAGGGTCGCTTTGTCGAACTGTGTAAGGATACATATCGTCAGTCAAGTAGTGTATGCGCGTATGCTTTCGACACCAGCAAGTCGCGAAAAAACCTCAGAGGATAAAGCTACCCTGCTTTAAAAGCATGCAATGTATTTTTAACAAAACCCGCTAATTGAACCCACTATATATATATATATATATATATATATATATATATATATATATATATATATATATATATATATATATATATATATATATATATATATATATATATATATGGAGTTTTTATAGACCGCGTTTTCCCCACCGCTAAGCCCTCCGCAACGAAGAAGCCCTTACTGCGCCTGCGCACCGATGCCCTTGACTGTAGAGTTCAAGGTATGGTAGCGGGCTGCGGAAAGCATTGCGGGACGGCGAAAATGATGTACGAAAATGTCCCTCTGTCCTGCCTGCCCCCCGTGCATTTCCTCGCTAAACTTAGCGGAGAAACTAGTGTCAGGTGACCTGACTTCACATGACGTCGCGGTGTAACTTGGTACCAACGTTACTAGATTACCTCAGTTGTGGAACTCCCGCGGAGAGGGGTACCCCCTCACTCACTTCAATCCGCCAGTCGTCGTTCGAAGCGCCATCCATATTTTCGTTTCATAACTGTGCGTTCCAAAGAGCACAGCTGAAGCGCCCAATGGCGATTTCTCACGCAGCGGTCACTCGAGGAACTGCACGTGACATCTACTTTGGCTTCGATCGGCCATTGCGGAGCGGAAACAGATACAGCGAAAGAGGTAACAGGGGAGCCACCCCCGTATCCACAGCGGACGCGCCGCGAAATTCCACCGAAGTTAAGATGCGCCTAGGTCGGGACGCGCTGCCTGAAATCTCCGCTGAGGCATGGTTGTATAAAAACAATAATAATTGTGCTAAAAACCTTGCAAACTAAAAATTTTAGAAAACATCACGCTCCCCTGATTTTGTACTAAACTCCAATAAAAGTTACTTCAAAAAGAGTTTTTTCCGTTGGTTTTTACGTTTCTACTAACGTTGAAACGAACGTATCCCGATTCAGTTACCAAAGCAGCCGTCCGGCGGCGCGTCGAGCGACGCCGGGCGAGTCGTGGTGAGTGAGGGAGGGTACTGTTCGTGCATGCAGCGTCTATGAGCAGTTCCGTAACTGAGCTAATCTAATAACGTTGCTTGGTACCATGGCGTCACGTGACTTGACGACACCGTGACGTCTTGGTTTCAATCCCCACTTCTACCCGTTTGGATCTGGGTGAGAATCGTTCAGGCGTGCGGTTGTGTATCACTACTGCATAAGGCACGTTAGAGACCCCAAGCTCAAAATGGCTGTGCACCCGCGAAACGTTTTTTTCTAAAGCGTGTAACAATGTTGCGATATCCACAAAAGGCAGACAAACTCACGCTGTCTGAACATCTAGCGTCTAATTTTACGTCTAAAAAAATGCGAACAAGCAAAACACCGCGATTTGAAAAATGTGGAAAAAAAATACAACCTTTTTTCAAGCGGTGTCCCGGTGTCTGGTGCCCGTATATCGTGTTCCTCGTGGCACCTTAAGTTTTTCCGTCGCAGAATAAACACAGTTCGACAGCCTATCAATATTTTTGGGGAGGCTTGTATCATTCGCCTTCGAACTATTCAATATAGCGATTACATTTAATTACAGTTGAATTTAACCGCGCTGCAAGCAAACGAGTTTAATCAGTGAGGTATCAGGAATGAGTTCAGAACTAAAAGCTCGCGCCGTTTACACTTATTCAGCTGCTGTGTAACGAAGGGTGAGCGTACCTGGCCAAGGTACCATTGCTTCGGATAGTAGCTCTCATACGTCCCAAGGTAAACGTTGCAGGTGTCCTTTATGGTATAAAACTCGCGCTCTACCTCGTTCTTCATAAAGACAGGATCACCTGCAAAGATCAAGCGCGTTTAGTTACCTCGGGAGGTCGGTCGTCGAGAGTGTTAACGCACCGAAGGCTGGAGTAGGTGGAATGAAAGCTCGCGCTGCAGAACCTAGGGATCCCGGGTTCAAACCCCATCTTCTGTCCGTTTCGATCTGCACCAGCATCGTAACAGCGTAGGGTCGTGTACTACTACTGCGTGGTGCACGCTAAAGACCCCAGGCTAGCAGTCGTACTGCACTGGCTAAATTTTTCAACCAAAGGGGGTGACAATGTCGCCATACTTTTGAGACGAGACTCTCGCCTTCTATACAACTAACGACTTATTTGTACTTTTTGTTTACTGGTGACCTCTAAAGTGTCACCCTCCGCTAAGAGCAAATGCTTTATTGTGCTTGATGGCTCAAAGGCGAAGCTCGCACAGCTAGTGCGCGTTTCTCGTTCCGGCAAATGTATAACGTTTCGGCTGCTGTTTTTGCTTTTTTTTTCTTTCTTTTTTTAGCAAAGACAGTATGCTTTGTCGCATGCTTAGATATTTCACAGAACTTTATTTGAAGAATCTAGACTCGTACAGCGACGCGGTATGTAGTTAGTTAAATGTAGCTGTGAATATTTCGGAGCATGACAGGTTCTTCTGCTTATAGCTGATTCACACGACGGACCTAATCGCGAATTTCGTCCGCGGACCGTGTACCACGTGAGCGTCTCATCACCGATTCCTGCGATCCGCGCCTCGTCCGCGGACACACTGACTGATAAAGTCGAGCGCCTTTTTCACTCGCGGATTTTTGGCGGGAGATTGACACGAAAAGCGTTTAAGAGGGCAACGGTGCAACGTTTTCTTTCCTTCTTTTTTTCTTCCTTTTTCGGGACATTAAAACAAAATTGGTGCATCGTTGTGTTTTGTTCGTTCGCTGGTTCATTACTCACGCTATCCTTGGTTCCACTCGTGAAAGAAACTGCAGAAGCTTTGTCCGGCTGACGCAACGCAGGCTCCGGTACCATCGCAAGTCCGTGTCAAGAAGCTCCCATCGAAACTCGTCCAGCACGCCGCGATAATTCTTGCACGTCCGATCAGGCTTTCGCCGAGCAAGACCTTGCTTGTGGCTGTGACGTGCTTGGGTGTTGTGCACGAGCGCAGACGATGAAGGCATCTCCAAACGCCCCTCTGCGAGCCCAGAACTTTGTCGCTTCTACGCCGAACCCTTCTCGAGCAGGACCATGCCTGTGTCGGTGTCATACCTTGGGTTAGTAAAACTAGTGGCGCTTCGCGCGAAGCCTACCACGGTGTTTTGTCTCGATCTGTACGTAACAGCGGCGTACGATTCTTTATCACGGTAGCAAACGTCGATTTCTTTCTTGGTTAAAGGTGCCACGATGCAATGTTGGAGTTTCGCCGCACTGTGGGGTGGCGAACACATTCGGTCCGTCCTCGCTGGCATCTGCTCGTCGCCTCCCTTGTGTGGATGCGCTTGGGAGACGGACGAACCACGGATATGTCGTCACGTGATCAATCCATCCGCAGATTAGTCTGTTGTGTGAATCGGCCTTTAACAGTCACGCGCAACTGCGGTATTCATGCTAGAGAAAATACACGTGCGTCTTCTGATGTGCGCACAGTACGTGGGGGACCAATAAAAACGATTTACCAAGGAAGATGAACAATTCTCGATGCCAAAAGCATGTATTGAGCCAAGAATGAAGTCTGCTATGTGGTGCTAATTTTCCCTACTGTGATGGGACGTGCATGTCATTAGCATGTCAGGACATTATTGTCACATCGCAGACTTGTGTTTTAGGACTCAAAATTCGGGCAGAACCAACTAATATTGCTGTCTAATGAATCCATTGGCTGCAGGTATAGTTACGAGAGCCACGGCAGGTCGGGTGTCAATTGTTTCACTAAATTTAGTGGGTAAACTGAGTTGGCTTGAGGTCATGTGACATCAAATCATGTGACGTAATGTTTTCCACTAAACTTAGCGGGAAACTGAATTGGTTGTCGAAATCACGTGACGTTCATTTTCCGCTAAATCTAGCGAGGAGATTGATTTTGTGTATAGGTCACGTGATGTCATGTGACGTCTTTTTTGCCGCTTAATTTAGCGGTGATACTAAATATATGTATAGGTAGAGTGACAAAGTCATGTGACGCCATGTTCCCTGTTAAACTTAGCGGGGAAATTGGATTGCTGTTGAGGTCACATGACGTCATTTTACGCTACATTTTTGCGGAGAATCTGTATTTGTGTGTAGGTCACGAGACGTTGAGTCGGGACGTCATTTTGCCCGCGACATTAAGCATGGAAACTGGATTGGTGTCGAGGTCACGTGACGTCAATTTTTCCACTAAATCTATCGGGGAAACTGAATTCGTGTATGGGTAACGTTAGAGCCACTAACTGAGCTGCGCTTAGAGTATCGGCACTCCGTTCCCCGACATTGTTGTGGGCGCCGCCATTTTGGCTCGTATGCAGAGCAGACGCAACTGCCGATCGTCATAATTCAGAAGTGCGGCTTCCTCGGCATTAGATTCGTTGTTAGGAAGGTCATGTAATATTGCTTTGCTCTGTCGCGAACTGTTTAAACATTTGTGGAGGGCGTAAAAGCGTTTCCTGTGATTTCAGATAAAGCTTAAGATAACTGTCAACAATGATTTCAAGACACAATATGGCCAAGTGTCGTTACTCTGAAGCGTAGCTTATTTAGTGGCGCTAGGTAACGTGACATCGTCATGTGACGTCGATTTCCCAGCTATATGTGGCGGAGAAAATAAACGGCCGGAAACGTGCCTCCATAAGTGGCCTGAAGAGCTCAATCGCTTTAAAATTGCTTTAATATATATAGGCGTCAAAGATCACCAAGCTTGTTCCAAAAACTTCGCGATTAAATAAATAATAAACCCGTAGGATAAAAGACACCAGAAACACATCTTTCAGACAACCCAAAATTGAAAGATGGGGTTGTGTTATCTTTGTCGCCTATTCTTGCTTTAATCATGACCCGTACCAAGACGCTGTTCGTTTATCGATTTCTCAAACCTTTTAAAGATTCCGACACAGAACATCCGACGCGTCAAACATCTATCGAGTCAAAACATCCATTCGTGGATGTTTGGACTCGTTGGACGTTTTGACGCGTTGGATGCTTTGGCTCGGATGGATGTTTGGACTCGTTGGAAGTTTTGACGCGTTGGATGTCCCGACTCGGACGGATGTTCCAAATCGTTGAACGTTTCGACGCGTTGGATGTCCCGACTCGGACGGATGTACCGAATCGTTGAACGTTTCGACGCGGTTCAGGTTCCGATTGAGATACATAAAGCTTACTTGTGCGGTGTTTGATCTATTTTACCTGGAAGGGTTGTTCTTTTGTGTAACCGACTTTTGAAAATATGTTAAGCAAAGGTCATATGTTCCTCGATAAACCTTTATGAATGACGAAGAGACGAAAAATATTCTCACATTTTTCAGGAAATAGAAGCCAAGCCAAAGAGAATGAGTGGAATATTTCTACTTTCCGTTTTGTCATTTTTTAATGTACAGTACACTGGTCAGTGACGCTGTTGACCCTTACACTGTCGTATCTTATCAGAGCTTCTGAAAACCTCTTCCAGTGTTCCCCACTGTATTCAACCCAAGAAGAGCAGGCATGCGCAGCGGGGACGGCTCCATAATGTAGTGTCCAGATTGCATGCTTCTAAACGATATGAAAAAAACTTATTGCGTATAAAATATTCCTTAGAATACCAAGCATGCGAATGGCATATGTTCCAAGAAGGTTTATAAAGAACATATTGTTTTACATATATGCAAGTAAGTAATTCCAGCAATTTATTTCGGCTGAACGCCTAATTAAGAATAAGAGTCTTTTAACCTTTGCACTCTTGTGAAGAAGGAAGACCAGCGAAGCTAAACTATTCTGGGAATGAAGAATGGCTGGCCGCCAAGTCGGCAAACCAGAGTGGAAAGGCTCGAAAGGTTGTTACCATCTATGAAGCGATGGTGGCAACCAGACAACCAGCAAGCCGGTTGTCTGGTGGCCACAGTCACTCATAGATGCGAGGTAGCTGTCCAGAGTTCTATGTCATCATCTGTTTGCTGACGGACACGATCCTGGGGAACTAGCCCTCAACAGCTCCGCTGTAAAAAAATTTTAATGTGTATATTTTCCTTCACCAGTTCCGATCATACTGCATGTTACATGCGGAGGACCAGCAAAGCGGGCGAAGGGCTCTCAGTAGTGTCCGTGATAGCACGAGATAAGACGCCATAAGCGGAGAAAACATGGGCAACGATGAATATCAACAAGCTCGGGAGCGGGCTCCACGTGCCTCTAATAATGTCGCAGCTAAAGCCGAGCAAGTGGTCCGGAGTCGTCTAGATGTAGCGTAAGCTCGGAAGCCAAAGTAATGGCTGAACGAGAGGAAGATGCTGGAGAAAAATGCGCACGGAAGGCAGAAAGCATTTTATGCTTCAGGCCATATCTGGAGACCGATGAAGGGCTGCTATTACTTGTTTAGGAGCATATGCCCAGTCGTGGTTCATCACGCTGCACTCCCTTCGCCCTGAAGCTGATAGTGCTGAATAAACTGCACGCACGCTAGGCCTGTCGGCATCACACCACGTGATCGCCCCCTATCTCGGTATATGCTCACGTGGAGGGCACGCTGTCAAGATAGAAGAAGCATGCCATTGGTTCCACTTGCGAAAAGATGGCTTCCACAGCGCTTCCGTCCCACTGTAAGCCAAGGGGTTAACGGAGTATAGTTTGTGCCCCGACTTTCACTTCGAGATGCGACGCTATGATATTTTATGAAAGGTCGCTGAGTAAAACGCCAGTATGGCCCGAGGCATTCAGAACGGTTTATTGTGTGCACAAGCATACATCAACACACATTACTAATTTTCAGACAATCCGGCTCACGTACTAGTCAGTTCGTTTTATGGAAGGACTCCAATCATTGAAATCCTGTCAGTGTAGTTGAGCACGTCTTGAAATGTCGGAACTGCTGTCGCCGTAGCACGAAAACGTAGCCATCTCGCCCTGCAGCCGCTTGTTACGTCTGGTCACTTGAACTGCCGGTGCAGGCGCCACCGCGAGGGGATCCAAGAGCAGTACCTGGATCCTGTTTTGCGAGCTATGCTGGATAACTTGCAGGAACTGTATGAATTCAGTCAAGTCTGGATGATGACTCATCAGTCGGCTGTGCAGTCTGTTATTCCACCTTTCCACCATGTTGGTAGTGCGTGGTCGATCGTTCTCGAACTGGCCTCAGATGCCTTTTCCGACTGTGTTCATAAGCCAAAAGCAGTCAAAATACTTGGAGAATTGCTCCAGCCCAGCAGCGTCCAGTGGAGATGCTTGTGGCTGAGCAGCGAGCAAGTCCTTGGCGAAGGGGAATTCCACCCTTCCCGGAACCGTCATTGCAAAGTACATCCGGCGTTCAAGCCTCCGGACGGATATTCCGACTCGATGGACGTTTTGACTATATGGATGTTTCGACTCGAATGGATGTTTTGACGCGCTGGATGTTTTGACTTTTGTGCCACATGAACTAATGGATGTTTTGACTCGTTGGATGTCATGACCCGTTGGATGTCTTGACCATGAGCGCTTTTGATTTCAAGCCTCCGGATGGGTGTTCTGACTTGATGGACGTTTTGACTCTATGAATGTTTCGACTCGGATGGATGTTGTGGCTCCATGGACGTTTTGATTCATGAGTGTTTCGACTCGGATGGATGATTTGACGCGATGGATGTTTTGACTTTTGTGTCACATGAGCTAATGGATGTTTTGACTCGTTGGATGTCATGACCCGTTGGATGTCTTGACCATGAGCGCTTTTGATTTCAAGCCTCCGGATCGGTGTTCTGACCCGATGGATGTTTTGACTCTATGGATGTTCTGACTAGGATGGATGTTGTGACTCCATGGACGTTTTGACTCTATGGATGTTTCGACTCGGATGGATGATTTGACGCGATGGATGTTTTGACTTTTGTGTCACATGAGCTTATGGATATTTTGACTCGTTGGATGTCATGACCCGTTGGATGTTTTGACCATAAGCGCTTTTGATTTCAAGCTTCCAGATGGATGTTCTGACTCGATGGACGTTTTGACTCTATGTATGTTTCTACTCGGATGGATGTTTTGACGTGTTGGATGTTTGGATGTTTTGACCAGAAGCGCTTTTTAAAAGGGCGCTTACACACCATATATATTTTTTTATTTTGTTATCTTTTTATTAGGCGATTTATTCCAGTGTCAGAAGACTGCCCAGTCAATATTTTGATACAGTGTCACCTATATTTCAATGAAGTAAAAAAACGCAACTGCTCGAAACCGAAACTAGACTGGGGAGCAAGAAGAAACATAGAGGAGGAGAGTGTTGCCGAAAGTCATGTGGCTGTGCAAACTTTCTCCAATCAACGTATTTGCAGCTTTTTAGAGGTAACAATATAATAGGTATCATATCTTGTTTCTATTTTTTTATATTGAGTGTGTACCTTCGATGACCCACAACTTTGATTATCTTTATTGGTTGTGTCTAAACCATAGAAAACGGCTCGTGACCACGGAGAAGCAAGTGAGCGGGACTCAACCCGGCCAGTTCTCGATCGGCAATTTCCAGGCAGAAAAAAAAAAAAAAAGAAAGGAAACTAGTTTTTAGCCGCAAATTGTTTTCTGCGTAGTTGGGCTCATATATGTTATGTACAAGTAAAAACCTTGGTGAGCATAAATACCCGGTCAGTGTCCCTTTAGGTCGCGGTCGCACTGCTCATACACATCCCACCATAGACACGGTGTTGCCTGCACACATGACAGAAACTCGTGCACGCCTCATGCGTGTTCGACATATATGTTTCTTTTATAAATATATACGATATGCCTGCAGACAGTTGTCGTATGACCAATGTACCGTCAGACAAGGAAGTGACGCGCCTCATACAGTGTCTACAGACTGCCTTTAGCATGACGCAGTACCGGTGCAAAAAGCTAGGGCGAGTTGATGATTCATTCAGTGATGTTGCCGCCTGCACGTGATGACCTCAAACTTTCAGAAAATAAACAGTTTTAGGGCGCGCAGGTTCATTTAACCTTGTGAAATTTTAAAGCATAGCTCCCCTCCCGTGAAAAATGAAAAAAGAAACTAACAAACTTGCAAGGGTCAATGCTGACGCCGCCCCGTCACAGACGACAAAGTTAGAGAGACAGTAGGTCTTGTGGCTCCATCTTCCGATAATAGACGGAGCGAGACAGACGACCACGGTCGCCTTTTTCGAGCGAGTGCATCGTCTGCTTGCAGCGCCTATCGGGAGATGGTGCCACAAGTCCAAATGTCGCGAACTCGGTTCGTACGCGTCGACGTCAGTGGTTGACCCCGTCATGCATGTTTGTATAATTGTTTTTTTCCACGAGAAGAGAGCTATGCATTGAAATTTTGCGAAATATTATGCGCCACTAAAATACGCACTCTGTGCGTATTTGAGATCACTAGGTGCAATAGCCGATGTTTGTGGACAGCCTTTAGAGCAAACCTGATAACTGCTGACACCCTACATTTTCGACCTCTTCATTTGCCAAGCTTTTATTCATAGATTTCAGTAAACTTCGTAATTTTAGTAGCTTCGAAATTTTAGATTTTGATTTCGATTTTGTATATGTCATCTCTTCAAGGGTTTTAAGCCAATAAGTAGACGCACAACTATCTAAAATGGTGTTGTCCAAGATGCATTCGCAAAACATCCTGCCTAAATGCAATTGCGCGATTTCATGGGAACGCTAATCACAGTCCTATTGTTAATCAGTCTTACCAATGGGTATAATGCAACATAAGCGCCATGACCATTTTGACAAATAGGCGTCGGTTTGGTCATTCGAGATCGCATGGTCATTTAGTTATAATATCGCTCGCTGTTCTCGTTGGCTGAATTAATAAAAAATGGCATATATGATTGCCGCTCGGAGTGCATTGGAACTCAGTCCACGCTCCGGGACCTATGGGATTTTATAAAATTACTCGAAAAATAAAATCACCGAAACACAGCCTTTAAAGAATATATTGTAACTTCGATGATGATCATAAAACAACTGAGCAATTCACAGTTTTTTTATTAATTTATCCAAAGACGGCAAACGACGCAGATAAGGGACGAAGTACATGCCATACGAACACCACCCCGCATGAGGCGCCTGTGGGTACATATACGACGTGATTATCTGCACGAAAGACATTTCGTTCGATTGTCGAATGCCACGTTACCACGGAAACTTCGAATTCCGGGTAATCCAAAATTCTGAGTACGGATTCCAGACTGTCCGGAAAAACTCAACCTACCTTGGAGCCAGGGGTTGCAGACGACGTACATTTTCCGATCCATGATTTGGAGAGCTGCGCCGACCTGGAAGCCCAGTGTCCAGCGTCCCACCGGAGTCGTTGCCGGGGAGCGGAGCATCAGGAGCACCGTGTCCCTTTGGTGGAACTTAACCGAGATAGACCATTGGCTCAACTTCACTTGAGCCGTACCCTCGTCGTCAACCACAGTAGGGAGCTGCAACTTCACCAGTGTTCCGTCCCTGATGGTTGGATTCAGGCCTGCGATTTGGTGAACGACGACACCTTTAGGTCAAAGTAGTCTGAGAAACCGCCTAGGGTGCTGGCCTGGAAAGTTTCTTTAAGGATAACCAGAAGCCGCAGTAGTCTTTTCACCGATCGCATATCAAGGGTTCATAATATGCGGCCAGCGGGCCACATTCCGCCCGCGGGCACTTTCTGTGCGGCCCGCGGTCATGACACTGCGAGATATGCTCAAGACGGCAACCACTGCGATGATGCCAGATATTAAAAACCTCTCTGCCAGGTATCGACAACCCGCGCAGTTCCCAATGAATATTTTATTGGCCCGCACCATTTTTGAGTTGTGCACCCTCGGCTAAATACTGCCGATGGGTGCGCCGTAAATCAAATGGAATGAGATGCAAAGAAACAACATTTTTTTGCGGGTAACCAGAATTTTCTACTTAAACCTAAGTTCAGTTGTTAGTGGTTTCGATGCGGCGGCTGAAATCGTCTGCAGTAAGGCGTCTTCAATGACAAATGAAAAGTAAAAAAAAAATATTAAGTTCGTTCAATTTATAATAAATATTTTGTAAACAACAAAATACATTGAAACATATCACCGAAAGCTGAAGGGCACTCTCTACAGTCAAAGGAAGTGGCGAGAAATGTAGGGCTCGAATCCTCCAGCTGTATAATTTCCGTCATTTATGTTGTACATAAGCGTGAAGTGCGCAGCTTTGTAGAAATTCAATATAAAAGCGGTGTATTTTTTTTCTGCTGCCCCCTGAAAGCTTGCTGAACTGATCGGGGCTTCCCCGGCATCAAACAGCCGCATGCCAACTGTCTCGAACGGCCATTTGTGAACGCCACCTGAACTCCCACGTTTCGTTGATAGACTAAACCATTATGCCCAGGGCGGCTCCATGAGCGGTAACCTGAGCGTTGCGTCATCGCTTAGCTCCCGCCCTTGCACATGAGTTAGTGAATATTGAAGTTCAGCTTCGTGATGAAATCCGTGAGGATCTGAAAACCACCGAACTATGTCCACTGCACAAAACACGCTCGCAGCTGTGCTAACAGAGGAGCGTGGGCTTTATGAAAACCTGCGTACCTGCCGACTCCGACACACGTAGCAACCTGTTCTGATGCGCTTGAGCAATCATCAATCGGCCACAAGAAGCATGTTGCATGAACGAACATGATACCCCGGATATGGCTTGAATAGTCTAAAATTAGATTTTTTTTTGCTTGACGGACAGACAACATTGTTTGAAGCTTTGGTGACAAGGTCGAAACACACTCTGTTACGCTTTTCAGTGGTAATGCGCACTGTTCCGAGATCGTGGCTATGGGATGCACTCGCTTGAGAAACACTTGGGGCCCCTTCGTGAAGATTGACTAAATAGATGCATTAATATTTGACAGTCACTCACTTGCTAGCTTATTTCGTGCCAAAGTAACATTAAGCGGTTTGGGATACTTGACATGATCACAGGCGATATCCACAGCTAAGTACGTGGCTGCTGAGCGCGTGCTGACGGCGCGCTTTCAGAGTGATTTTGCAGCGTGGACTCCACACTATCAAGGATGCCGGTTTTAGCAGCCGGGTTAGCTCGGAACCGTGACAAAACAGCGCACGACATATCGGCACACAACATGACAGCATACGACAAAACAGTACTGGCAAAACTGCACGGATGAAACCAGCACGGCGTCAAAGTAACGCAGTGACAAAACAGCGCTCGTCAAAATTACTCGCGACAAAAGGCACAGCGTCAAAACGGCACATCGACAAAAGAGCGCCTGCGAAAAAACAGAACAGCGTGAAAACAGCACAGCGACAGCGTGGAGGCGTGGCATAGGAGTATTCAGTCTTCTCTTGACTTTCAACATTCAGACCCATACAGTCTCATCGAGGCTCTGAAGACAAAGCAAAGCCTCACGGCCTCACCCAACAGAAGCTGATAGACTGCCAGAGAAACTGTGCTGCGTCAGGCTTAAAACCATACGTAAGGATCTCCGAAAAGGTACACATCGCGACACCGTTCGCGCGAACACGATATCGGCGCATTTTCGAATTTTACTTTTAAATAGTACTTTTACTTCTAAACTGACTGCTTATAAGACCATCATAAGACCAATGCTAGAATATGCATGTATTGTATGGGACCCTCATACACAGCTGTCAATAGATATGTTAGAGACTGTGCAAAAAAAAAAAGCATTGCAATTTGTGTACAACCGTTCTGGTTTTATGTCATCAGTTTCAGATTTCTAGCCAAAATCGGGATTGAGTGATTTAGCAACCCGGAGAAAAAACAGAACGGCTGAAGTTTCTTTACATACATGATACAAGGTAATTTGCGACTGCGTCTCTGCGATTACACTTCATTTAACGAAACAAGGCCCACGAGAAAGCAAACACCAATTAACACTTGTCGAAGCATTGTGTCGAACCACTTTGTTTAAAGCATCTTTTTTCCCTAGAACCACCTGTGAGTAGAATAAGCTTCATGAAAGTTTTGTAAATTTGAGATCACTAGATACTTTTAGTGAAGGACTACTCTCGCACTTTGCTGAGTAGTTGCTCTGTCTGTTTGTTTGCACTGCTTAAGCGTGTTTTTGAATATTGTTTTGTACACCTCCTGCCTGGGCGTTCTACAGAATGCTGGTAGTATTATCAAATAAATAAATAAATAAATAATAAATAAATAATAAATAATAATAGGGAGCACGAAATGTTGCCGCTTACATTATAGATATAAATGAGCTCTTTCCCTAGCATTAGTAACTTGGATGACATCCCTTGGTTTTAAAGAGAAAAACTGGAAAAACCGGCTGTACGTAATGTACTATCAAAGTATGACACGCAGTCTCTCATTGAAACCATGTTTGGCTGCCGCTTATCTTGCGCTATGTGAGCTCAACGTGAAAGAGCGTGCCCATTAAATAAAGAGTGCTCTTGAACACTTCCATGTTGCCATTTGTGATGTTTCGAAGTTGTAATCAAAGAGTGGAATTTTTGAAAGCATAATATTACCCTATAAAATACTTGACAAGGAAGGATAACGCACTGACAAAACTTATGATTAACTATAGGTACCATCGCATCTACCACGAAAACGTTAAGATAATCACGTGTTTACAAAATATTTGCCCCTAGACAGCGGTGGCTAGATGAAATATAATTCCACAGGTTATAAATATGCGCGCACTCATGACACGCCATTAACGCAAGCTGAGAATGCTGAAGAAAACATGCACGTTACGTGCGGGCTTGGTTTGTCGCTGGGATATTTTGGCACGTGCTCTTTTGCCGGTCTGCTCTATTGACGCAGTGTCGTTTTTTTCAGTGCTATTTCGACGCATGCTGTTTTGTCAATGTGCTCTTTTCACGACGTGCTGTTTTGAAGCGTGCTGTTTCGACGTTGCTGTTCTGTCGCGTTTCCGGTGAGCTCGTACAAATCACGCGTGGCGAACTGCGCACTTAGATATGGCGCCCAGTGAATTTCTTATCCGCTTCCCCCATGCTCTGTCCACTATTCTTCTTGCTCGAAAACATCGCAATAAACCTTACCCCTCGACGTCTCTATCTTTACCTGGCTTTAGACGATCTGCACAAGGGTACAGGCTATTTGAACAGGTATCGAGACTATGCTCACCCAAGGCAAGGTTAACCTTGACATCCAGGTTGTCCAGCTCGACCTCTTGGTTGAAGCGAATGCCAACACGAAATCGGCTGCCTCTTCGCAGAACGGACGACGGGAACTGGCCGTAGACTTGCTTGTAAAACGTGGTGAAGTTGTCCTTGGCGTTCTCTTTCTCGAACATATTCACGCTTATTACTGCGAGGGGACCTGGACCGCAACGAGAGGATTCAGTTTGTCGGTGTTTTCGCAGTAACTGGACGGCGCGTCGGTGAATCAGACGCTATTGTCCTTTTTGTAAGATGACTGAATACTAACTTACTCACGCCCCCACTTTCCGCCGCTGAGATAGTCTATGCGAACTACTTCCAGACCTAAGAAGAAATCCGTTACAGGTGACGGATTACGTGTAATTCGTTATTTTTTTCAAGTAATCTTGTAATTGTGACGTGACGTTTTTGCGGCAGTAATGGGTAATCTAATTTAGTTACACACATTGGTACCGTGCAACTTTAATTACTCGTTGCTTTTTACGAATATAAACATAATACAAAAATTGAACCAATATGAGAAGGCAATTGAGCAGCATAAACGTATCCAGTTCAACAAAATAGAAAACATTGTGAAGAGACGAATAACTAAAAATAAAACACACTTCCTTGTATGACCGGTCACTAGAGCCAGTAAACAAACGTGCAAGACGCATACGAATATGCGAAAAACAAAGATCAAGACGACACCGCATGCAGCTGAACTTCGTTCACGCATAAGCAAACAGTGCGTCAAAGCTACAGGCACGAGACCGATAGCTTTGAGACGTTGCGATCAACGCTTCAACGGCCCGTTTCCAAGAGAAATTTCGCAAATTGGGTGTTACCTCCAAATCTCCAAGCGAAGGTAGACGCTGCTACTGAGCATGCGCACCGCTAGCTTTTGTCTGTAGAATTCAAGGGATCATTTTCGGTCGCCGTAAGTTAGCGGGATGGCGGGTAAATTTGCAGCTTTCGCTGCCGCTTCAGCTTACAGGTGAACGGAGTGCACCTGCATCCTCTCTCTTAAAAACAATATTTTATTTTTACGAGGACTACCATAATGCTGGCTTATGAGAAAGGGAAAGTAGTGTTGCAGAACATTTTTCAAAACATCACATTTGTTTCTATTGTTTTCTTGATAAGTGGACAGGAAAAGCTACGTGAAAGTAATTTGTAACGTAACGAGTAAAGTAATACGTCACTTTTCAGCAAAGGTAATTTGTTACGGTAATCCTTTAGATTTGAGGTTCGGCAATTTGTAATCGTAATTCCTTACACTTTTAAGTAACGAGCACAAGCCTGCATTCATCTACTCCTAGGAACTAGAGCTTAAAAATATCTCAATTACAGTTTTCTATTAACTATTGGAATAATCCGCCGGACTTAATAGTAACCCTAACTGATATATCAACATTTCTGAAAGCACTTGCCATCTTTCCCGGCTTATATGACGAAGGATAGTCGGAAAACACGAGTCACCGCAATAACCATGGTTTTAAATGCCGCGTGAACAAGTTTTCTCCTTGAACTCATTGCTAAGCGACGTTCGAAGCACGGATCTACGGTGTATAAGCAGTGTGATCTCGGCACATTGAACTAGAACTGATTGAGTGGGGGCGGGCTACAGGCTCCGCTCATGCTTTCAGTTGAAGCTCAGAATCTGGAAAGTTGGCGTGGTGGCGCTGCGATCGAAGTGGCTTGGTTCGCCTTGTTTTTCGGCGTGACGTCGTCGCCGTCCTCCGCCCTCGTGACGTCGCGTCGCGTCGAGGACGATGCGCGACATCGAGTCGCCGCTGTAACGCGGTCTTCGCATCACGCCGCGTTGAGGACGACGCCATTACGCGACATCCGGTCACCGTTGTAACGGGGTCGCGACGTTGCGCCGCGTCCAGGATGACGTCGAAATGGTCGTCGATGCCGACGTTGAAGACGACGTTGACGTCGACGCTCCACGCAACGACGAGCGTCGCTGTGACCCTCACGCTAACGTCGAGCTGACGTCGCGTGACGTTGTAGTCCCGTTAACGTCGTCCTGACGTCGCGGATGTCGTCACGTTAACGCCATCCTTACGTCGCGACGTCGTCGCCAACGCAACGTCACACCGATGCCTCGACGTCGTGTAGCGTCGTCGCCTTCGCCAACACCAACGCCGGCTCGCCGTCACGACGAAGTCTTGACATCGTGCAACGTCGACGTCGTCGACGATGACGTCAAGATTGTGAAGTTGTAGGGACGTCGTCGTGACGTCGAGTTGCGTCATGTGGACAACGACGTCGACAACCTGACGCCAAGCGTCTTTATGAGGTCGCGTTGACGATAAGGACGCTGTCGTCTAGACGCCGTGTGACGTCGTCATCCATGTGAACGTTGATATCGACATCGTTGTCACAGCAATATGACGTCAAAACGCAGTCTTGATGTCGTGTAACGCGCGTTGTCAACGTCGATGACGACGTTCACGTCGGGGCGTCGTCGTGATGTCGCATGGCGTTGTGACGACACGTCAGGTCGCGGTGACGTTATCTACTGACGCGACGCCCGACGTCTATGTTCTATAAAAAATATAGCACGGGGCTGTATTGTTTTTATGACTTTGACCTGTTTGCCGGTTGAACGTGGCGTTGGAACGCAACGCTTTTTTTGTAAAAAAACGGCTGATAAAAAATGCATTCTGTGGTAAAAAATATCCGCGCGTTTGGTCAAGAGCTTATTTTGTAGTGCTTGTTTACTCATTCTTTTTGCAGATCCAAGCCACCTCGCTCGTATCGTCCTGTAATAATTTCTCCACGTGCGTAGCTTCAGAAATAGCCCTCCGGTAGCCCCACTCAATCCTTTCTAGTTCACTCCATCCCGGCTTTAGGCCGCGGTCGAAGCTCGTGCATCGTGCAAAAACATGGGGGTGGCTGTAGATATCGTGACAGAATAGACCGATCTCACCAAGGCGTTCGGCGCATGCGTGATGCCTCAATAACTTAAGTTCACAGAAGGCAAACTGCAGTGCACGAGAGGGCACGTGCCGTCTAGTGCTCTACCATAATAATTGGGGTGGTGTGGATATTTATACAGCGAATTGCTCTACCATAGCCTCCTATATACTGACAAAGCTTGGCAGATCGCCACGAGAAGCGGCAGCCGAAATGGAAAAGGTGGAGCGGCAGGCAACCGATAAGAGGAGAGCCACGTGACTGGCGCTCCGCTGCGGCGAGACGCCGAAACAAACTTCTCCCGAGCGAACAAGTATGTTTAGGGTCCTCGCCGCTGCAAAAGCTGTGCGCTGCCGTCCAGGTTCCCTGAGAAATGGCTCTTTGATGGTCTGTGCTACCAGATCTCGCTCTCCAAATCTGCGCCCGGGCACTCTGTGGCTCCATCGTCGAACTGCCAGGTTTTGTGAGTATAGAAGAGACTATGACTCTACACGCGCAGAGCTCCAGCGAGGTGGTTGCACGTGTTAAAGAACTAAAGTTCCCTCGATGCATTGCGGCAGCGGTGGCGTAGTCAAGATGGCTGGTGAGATCGGTCTATTACCAGAGAACACATGTCGAATATGTTGGAGCTTCATACATGCTTCTAGAACGTCAATGTAAAACGAGCGACTGCAGGCTCTGTCTGATGTGTGTTCCTTCCTTGTGTGACAGCCATGTCACATTGTTCACTAAGAAAAATACACTGCAGGCATGTTTGACTGAGCATATGTAAGACGCTGCTTCATGTATGCTTGAGGCGTCTCCGCCGATAATTTTGTCATCATGACCACAGGAAACAGTACGTCTTTTGCACGATGCATGACCGGTTCAACTGCGGCTTCGGTGAAGTGTCAATCAAACCTGGTGCACGCCCTGTCACTGGTTCGGGCTCCCTGCATGAAGCCCACGACCAACGCCATCTTGTCCAGGTCGTCTGCCGAGGGGTTTCCACTAGCAAAGTCCAGCAGCGACTTGAGGGTTGTAGATGACGTCATTGTCTCTCTCCCTTCCCCTTCCTCACTATGGGAACCTGAAAGTTTAAAAGGGCGGCCGGTTTTGCTTTTCTCTTGTATCTGAAACCAACATCGCCAAGGGAACACCAAGATGCCGGGATGTTCCCTGAGACAGCCTCAGCTAAGCGGTTCGCTGGTGTACATATACGTTAGAAAAAAGGTTTATCCTCAATTTAAAGAATGTGATTAGAGCTCTGCTTATCGGATATCTGCTGGTACCCACATTAAAACCGTCGGATACGGACGGAAGTCTCTTATACATTGAAGATGGCCGATTGCACCGGCACACGATTTTCAGCGGACGCGGGCCTACCGGCACGCGGTCCACAGTGGACGCAGGTGTTACGTGTGCAGGATTATTGGTGGACGTAGGAGTACCTGCACACGATACTCAGCGGACGACAATTTTAGCGGTACATGGGGATTTTAACATTTTATGCTCATCACAAAGAAATTGGCCTCATTAAGAACGTGTCATACTCTTCCAGTATCCGAGGCCTACTTACAAAATATAATTTATTGCGTGCTTTCAACGTATACAAATATAAACTTAAAGCCACTTTTATGTTAGAAAAGCAAACAAATGAGAATGCCTCAGGAAACCTTTCTGAGCTAAAAAATTATGTAGTAACCTATCCAACTCGTTCGGAAGATCAATGGATTGTGCCGTTTTGTCAAATAAATTTTTCCAGGCAGTCACTAAAATGTCCACTCTCTACTTCACTAAATACACTAATCAATTGTAATATCCGCATAATGTCGATTAGAATGTAAGATTTTGTAGAATTGAATTAATTTAATATGTTTTTGTCTTACATGTTAGTTGTATTCTCTATCTTGATATCTTTTATGCTGTTGCTGTGTTCTATTTTTTATGCGTATGAAACTGCAAGGGAGTAAGCGGCTTCGTCATGCTGTTTTACAGCTTATTCTTCTCGTTTCCGCCAGTCGATATGTTTTGAATGGGAAACCAAGTTTATTATTATTATTATCATCATTATTATTATTAATGTTATTATTATTATTATCCTAATTTTCTTACTGGTCATTCAGCTGAGTTAAGGGCACCCTTCAAGAGAAAACGGTTTCCGCCCCGAAAGTTGAAGAAAAGCTGTCTTCTCAAATGGGAAACTGAATTCAAGCAGTGAAGGAAAAAAATGTAGAATAATATTAAATCGGGATCGCGAGGCCCATCGAGGAAACATAGAAGTCCGATTTAACTGCAGAATGAGTCTCCAAGACATGTTTGGCAGTACGTCGGTTCGCGTACAGCAGAGAACGAATAAACCAAAGAAATTTGTTCTAGATGGTGTCGCTGCAAAAAATACATCACAAACATTTGCTAATCATTTCAGCTGTGTTTACACTGATCACATTGATTTCTCCTTTCTTGATTTTCATCCGGAAGGACTTGGCGACCTGCTACACTCGAATTGTTTCAACAGAAATATCGTTGCGGAGTGTATTAAGAGAATGGAACCAAAGCTATCATCTGGTCACGATGGATTACCCCTGTGCTCTGTGAAGTATTAACTAACTTTAAAGTCCGGAATATTTCCAGACATGTGGAAGCTCGCAGTAATTGTTCCTGTGCTTAAGTCTGGAACGAGTGGCGATGTTTCCAAATATAGACCAAACTCCCTTCTTAGTTCCTTCTCGAAGCTTGTCGATATGATTATTCATAAACTTTTTATCTTTCTCATTTATAAATATAATTATTCCTAGTCGGCATGGATTTGTTCCTGGCAGGTTGACAACAACGAATTTAGTTACTTTTACGCCTACAGCTTCCCTCATTGTCTGTAAGCAAGGTCAACTTGACGTAGTTTATTTTGATTTAAGCAAGGCCTTTGACGTGGTTGACCATGAAATGTTACTATCTAAACTGTCTTACTACGGTGTTGGGGAAAACGTGATCGAGTTGTTTTGAAGTTATCTGCTGAATAGGAAGGGTTTTGTACGAGTTAATAATATGACGTCCACAACCTTTAAAATTAGCTCCGGGGTGCCTCAGGGTTCTGTTTTAGGTCATTTTCTCTTTCCTATATTTGTCAATGATATTCCTCTCGTTATCTCACAATCATTATTCCTTCAGTGCGCCGATGACATTGAAATATATAGTGAAATTCGAACTTTTGACGACTGCGTAAGACTACAGGCAGACGTGAACAAATTCAGCAATTGGTGTAAAGAAAACAGGCTTCGTGAGAGCCGTTTAAAAAGACCAAAGTATTGACATTTTCTCGGAAAACTCAAAATGTCCGTTTTTCCTTATCGAAATTGAGGGGGCCTTATTGACTAGTATAACCGAAATTCGGGACCTCGGTGTTGTTTGATTCAGACCTAAGGTTTGATGCTCACGTGGGCAAAACGGTTTGCGCATTGTTACAAGTGCTTGACGTTCTGTGTCGCCTGACTAGAGAATTTAACAATCCACGCACGTTTTAGAGCTTCTTTACTTGGTCACTGTGCCGCTTGCAACTTGACTATGCGTTGTGGTATGGAACGAAATTTGTAAAACAAATTCACTGAGAATTGAACGGGTGCAGCACAAATTCATCTTGAATTTTAAGTATCGCTATTTGGCTAGAGATGAGCAAACTTTGGATTATGAAGCCCTCTTGGAAGGTGTTGAATTACATGACCTACATCGACGTAGAGAAAAATCGGATATCTGGATTTTTGTTTAAACCCTTCACAACCTAATTGACTCCCCAATTTTCTTATCAGAAGTAAATATTAGGATTCATAGCACTACCTACAAGACTCAATTCAACTTTTTATACATTTAGAGAATTTTGTCATTTGTGCCCAATTCCCAGGTTATTATATAGTTACAACGGTTACGCTTAAAAACTGGACATATTTGACTCGAGCCGAAAGAGTGTCGACTACTCAATCAAACACCTGCTCCAATTAAGGCAGAGCTGAAAGGTACTCAGATGTTACAATGAATCGCACACGATTTTTTTTTTTCTTGTAACCTGTAGACACGTTGTTTTACTGTTGAAGCCATGTAACCAACATTTGACTATGACTTTGAGCTACATGGCCACTAATATTTGCAAGAATATTTTGTCATTTTACACTTTCTTGTTTCTTCTCTTTGCGTGATGTACTCCTCCCAACTATATACATCACCTTCATGTCGCACCAACGTATAAACTTCCAACATAAATATTTACCCCTAATTCTAAAGGTCGCTGATTCTGTCGTTGGTGTGTTTTGTTTAGCTATAATTTTCATGTTTTATCTTGCAATGTGAGTGTGCTCCTTGTTTTTAAGTGTTTGAATGTCCTGTGTGCCAGTACCAAGACCGGATTGTTCTTCCTGGACACCCAATAAAATTGATTGATTGAATGATTTTTATTATTAACATTAATATTTTTTTCGCTGATCATATGGTGTTTATTTCGTCAAGCAGTCGAGTACTGCCTTGCTGCGTTGCGGGCGATTAATATTTTTAAAGTACGCAACAAGCAAAAAAAATAAGTCGTGAGTTCTTAGGCTTTAAGAGTTTCGTCCTACAACGTATAACACCTCCAAAGGCAAACACCGATTAAGGGTATTCGGTACAGTGTTGTACGGAATGGCGTTCAAGCAACGGCATTCCTGAAATGCGTTCCTTTTAGGAGGAACGAAGGAACGCCGCCGTTCCATTTCGCATCGCTGGAACTGGAACGGGAACGCGTTACATTTTTACTGGAACGGAAAGAGTAACGGCGTTCCTTTTTTCGTCCAGTGGGGTAATTTTTATTTTATTTCTAACAGGGAAATTTTGAAAGTACAAAAACAATATCTTTACGAAGTGCAGGATCTCGTTAACTTTTTGGCTACTAATCTTATGGATTATTTTGTGTGGTCCTCGCTTGGTAACGGTTTCGGGTGCAGGAGAGCTGGTGGACATTGATTCTTTTTTGAGTGCTCGAAACTGCGGTACAAAAAGCAAAACTTTCAGTCGTAGGAAAAGACAAAGACAGAAGGTCGTTTCAAACTCAGCTACTTTCTTTGGTTCCACGAATCCTCATACACCCAGAAATCTAAGGCCTACTACAGCCATTTCTGAACTTCCATAAAGAGACCTACAGTTAAAACAAAATCACAGGTTGCCAGACATCAAACGCACCCTTGTATCCCGAACATTAGTCACTTAAAAGATACACAAAA
Source organism: Ixodes ricinus (assembly GCA_037355805.1). Lineage (NCBI taxonomy): Eukaryota > Metazoa > Arthropoda > Arachnida > Ixodida > Ixodidae > Ixodes > Ixodes ricinus. The sequence goes on from JAZHYW010014241.1 coordinate 77,514, forward strand.
AAATAACCTTTATTCCTTCTCTTGTCCCCCATCTTCAAACTGAACAACAAATCCAACCTTCACAAAGAAGTATTTGTAGTTTTCAAGACTGACCTTCCAAAAGCCCTACCCTCTCCTTCACTTGCTCGTCTTGCGGACAGCAACACCAGGAAGCAACTGTTGTAAGTTTTAACATGGGACTTTGTTAAATTGAAACGTGTGAGGTTGTTGTAAAACGCTCGTGCAATGTGGGGTAAAAGTACATTCGGCTCGTCTGAATCGTCCACTACAAACATGAATATGGTTAAAACCTGAGATTTTTAACTTGAATATATCAACAAATGAAACCCTGCTTCGGCTTGTTTTTTCTCCTGGTGCCCTTCCTTCACGACATACAAACTCGTATGTTGCCTATTGATGGGATAGATAAAAAAAGTTGATTTAATTAAATATGGTAATTAGCAAAATTCAAATGTAACGTATATGTAACGATACGTTCCATTTTTTAAACTGTAACGGAAACGAGTTCCTTTTTCACAGATGGAATCTTGTAACGAGAACGCGTTCCAAAAATCAGAAGAGAACGAGGAACGAGCTTTCGTTCCTTTTTTTTTTTGAAGAACGTGTACTACACTGGTTTGGTATTTCTGGTTGTTTTGTTACCCTCCCACAAATGGCTATCCTTTTTTATTTTTTTGCTAAGATATTTATTTCGCAGTTGGCCAGGTTCCACGAAACTTCAAATGTCAGCTAACACCTGTGCAGTTAGCGTCAGCGTTGGCACGTGGAATTCTTGGAAAATTAAATGTACCATATGTGTAGGCTAAAGGCAAGGGAGAGTGCTCATTATACGCGAGCGCAAGAGCACCAGATGTTCTGCTCGAGCCTCAAGCGTAAACAAAGGCAAAGGAGTTTGTAAGCTTTCAGTCTATAATCCCATTTATGCATTAAATTGCCGGACCCGAAGCCTCTTCTCCGATTGTAAGTCAATCTAATAACAATAATAATAATAATGATAACAATACATACATACATACATACATACATACATACATACATACATACATACATACATACATGCATGCATGCATGCATGCATGCATACATACATACATGCATACATGCATACATGCATACATGCATACATGCATGCATGCATGCATACATACATACATACATACATACATACACATACATACATACATACATACATACATACATACATACATACATACATACATACATACATACATACATACATACATAGATGTATGTTTCGTCACATTTAACGAAAAGTTTAGAATGCTATCTGCAGGAGCCGATTTTTATGACCCATTTAGACCAAGCCTGGGTATTTGAGACATCCTATACATACATACATGCATACATACATACATACATACATACATACATACATACATACATACATACATACATACATACATACATACATACATACATACAGCCATGCATACAGTCTCCATCAATATAAAAGACCCATTTGGGTAGGCAGTTTCAGGCGGTTTTGCTGGATTCGCTTTAACCGGGCCCACATTCCTTGGTATGAGGAAATAAGTGAACGTTATTTTGATGTCCATCGAAATAAATTGCCTCTGGCCAAAATGTGCTCAGCACCATCCCACAAACTACCTCAACGAATAGGTATTTTATATTGACGAAGTATGTGCATAGATACACACATACACAAACACATAAATACGTGCGTAGATACATAGATAAAAAATAATAAAGAAATAGAGGCGATCTTGAGCAGTTGAAACTCTTGACGCTTGAGTTTTTAACTCTGAATGGATGTCCAAACGTGTCAAGATATTTGACGAGTCAGGAGTGCCGCTATTTAACGTCGACAGTGCGTTTTGTTGCTAGTTGATTCGATTGACTTGTTGGGCCCCTTGACACGCTCTGGATGTTTTGACGGCGAACATCTTGACTCATTGCAACCTCCTAACTAGCCAGAAATCTGTTGACTCGTTGAAGCTCTTGACTCTTCGGATCTCTCGTACCACATTGAATCGATTGACTGATGTTCCAATGGGACATGGTGTCTCACGGCACGAGTCAGTAAATTCCATATATTATGCCCATTGACTAGCTTCGTTTTGTGGCCCGTTGAAGTTTAGTGGCTAATTGAACCTCTTAACTAGCCCTAAATTTCCGGGGAATGGGCCCGTTGGCCCATTAGACCATTTATATCTACATCCGAAGTTCTTTTACCCTTATTCCCACACTCCTAGAGGTTCCTGGCTTCAGAAAGTTTATGCGGAGCGCAAATTTGTCTGCTTCTTGAGCAGGGGTTGCGATGACGTCGGAACGCAAAGCTCTGATTGGCTCTGAGTGAAGGATAGTGGGTAGACCTCAAAGAAAGCTGCCTTGAGGTCTAGCCACTATCCTTCAATCAGAGCCAATCAGAGTAGGGCGTCGTTCTGACGTCGCCACAACCCATGCAAAGAAGCAGACGAACTTGCGCTTCGCATTGGAAACACAAGCAAACTGCCAGTAATATCAGGAATAAACTTGACTAAATTATATATCTTATTTGCTGCTCATCGTCTTGCTGGAAAATAAACTTTTCGCTAGGCCCTGCTTTTCGTTTTCCATTTTGTTACGGCTTGCGCTAAGGAGACTGAGGGATCGGTAAAGCACTCCTAAAACTACCGTTTTGTTTTTCATGTGAAGTCCAGTGTTTCATATTCTGTAAAAATAGGCGTTTACAACTAAGTAACAACTTCAAGAATCGCGCACTTTTCAATTACCTGTATGCTTGCGGTTGCCTACAAGCCAGCAACTCGGTGTCGTAACGAAAGTGCACACACCGCCTCGCCCTCTCCTCTACTTCCGCTATCAGCCCACGGGGTTTCAATAGACCGTTTTAGTGGATCGTACGCTAAAGCCTTGCCTACACAATGAAATTGCGGGTCGGAGTGCGCGTGCGCAGAACGCAATAGAAGAGCTAGCGTATTGCGTACGCACGCAATGCTGGGGATTTTGCGTGGTGGGCTAGCGGGCTCTGCGGGACGCTCTCGAGAGATCTCGGACCCAACGAGAGCGCCAGTTTCAAGATGGTGGTTACCTCGACTGGCGCAGCAAGGGCGACGTGGTGTTTTCGAAGTTCTGTGTTACGTGAAATTGCGTGGTGTTCAGCTCGGCAATTCTTTCCGGGACCTACGGCGGTCGAATCAGATTCAGATCGCCGCGCAGCTGGAGGAGTGCACAGTGAAAATGTTCGCCGCTCGGAATATGCGTCAACGCTGCGATCTGCTCATCGCTAAGCCTATTCGCACAGTTCATCGCCGACGGACGAACGACTCTAAAAGAAATCGCCGCAGTTCTCGCTATGCACTGGACATCAGTAGGTTATGAATTTCATTCCGCGATAGCATTGATAAAATCTGCCGTTTCCACGGGACGACTGACGGAGGCTCCGTGATCGAATTTGGCTACGCACTCGTACTCGTATAGCCTCTGTACCCCGCAGAAAGCGCGCTTGACGAGGCAGCTGCGGCTTGGTTTGATTCGAAATAAAATGATTGGACACGTTTTCATTTTCAATATTTCTTTCCAGGAGCATGGTTGCGCTATAAGCACGCGGAATTCTACGGCTCTAGCAAATTTAACCAAGATTATGCGCGGTGTTCACTCGAAAACGTAACGCACAACTAAATTCGGTCCAAGCAGGTCATTTTCAGCGTACGCTATACTATTGCGTATTGCGTACGTAAGAGCCAGCAACGCTATACTAAAACTGTCTAATGTGTTGCCGAACAAATCGATAAATAAAAATAAATGTATTTGTCTTTTCCTTTTGTTTAGCTTCCTCCGAGCGTAACCGACGTGCTATGATCCGATGTAGCTAATCATTTAGTGTCAAACGAGCATCGTCACCGAATGTTTGCGTTTGTTACCACTGATTAAGCTAATGAGGAGTTCAAGTATGTCTCTTTCTTTTGCAGGAAGTCGTGGTGTTGTCAAAGCACCGAGCTCTGATTGGCTCCGATTGAAGGATAGTGGGTAAACCCTTAAGGTAGCTTGCTGTCAGGTCTACCTACTATCCTTCAATCAGAGCCAATGAAAGCTTGGCGTCACTCTGACGTACCCACAACCCCTGCAAAGGAAGCAGACGAACTTTCGCTCCGCATTGGTTTTAAATCTGCATGTGCCTTCCCAGGCGGCCCCGATTGAGTTGTATTTGTTTATAAATATTTTTCTTCCTCACCCTAATTTACGATTAAACCAATCAAACAAAGTGAATGCGTCACGATCCCGAGATTTTATTTTTCCAGTGTGTGAGATTGTTTAGCCGGTGATAGCCAACCCACAAGGACAACGACCGCCGTGACGCAGGATGTGCGCAAAGAGCAGACAATCTTGCACGCCGTGCAATCACTGCCAGCCTAAGAAAGGCAGGACGTGGTCCTGCATGTCCATATATTCATGTGAAACAGTCTTGGGCTGGTCAAGGAGAAGGGGGCGTTGCTAGATTTAGTAAATCCCCCAAAATCGCCCGCGAAGCAAGGCGCTGATTGGCTGGCGGAAAGGTCACGTGACCAACGCTGATTGGCTAGTCTCGTGAGTATAGGAGTTTCTGGAAATCCGCCAGGCTTTCAAGCCCGACTAGCACCAGTATCTTCATTCCAAAAACTGCTATCAAGTCTATCAGCCACCTGATAAGTTATGTGACGAAGAGCGCCGTGAGCGTAGGAGTCGGGCTCGGTAACGTTCCGGACCGATATCGGAACGTTTCACGCGTAACACAATGGCCCGGCAGTTTGCTTTTGTTTTTGTGATTTGTTCTTTGACGCTCTCGTCAGCTAGTGCTGCAAAATGATTGGTTTTTGGAGCAATAATAGGTATTCCGGATATACCACGCCCATCGTTTCTTAGGCTGTCGGTGGCTCTAATAGTGAACTCGTGCCATACGAACCGGATCCGCTGCGTGGTTGACCTTTGGCTCGCCAGAAAGCTCTCGACTCGTTGGATTTCTTAACTCGCTGGGCCTCTCGACTCGTGGAGATCTCTCGACTCGTTGGACCCATTGACCCACGTTGTGTCTTTTGACTCGGACGAGTTCTTGATTCGTTGAAACTCTTGGCCCATTGTTGAGTCTCTTTATCTTGCTGTCACGTGATTCGTCAATCCCCTAACTCCTTAAAAATTCTGATCAGAAGCGCTCGCTCCCCTCCCCCGCAAAATTTGCTACCAGCTTGATTGAAAAGCGGAACACCTCTCTTCTTGCACGCTGTGGCTGCGCTCTCGAGCAGATGTTCTAGAGGGGCGCCGCAACGAACATTGGAGGCGACACTCAATCAACTCGAGACGAACGTCTTCTGTGTGTGTAGGTGTGTGGGAAGGGAGGAGTGGAAATCTGTTCTATAGTGGGAAGTTCATCAACTGTGTTCACCGAAGAGAGTCGTTAATATTCTGAAGGGCAGATTGCGCGTCAGATGTGGGTCCAATTATAAATTGAGTTCGACGACGGGCCTCAATTTATAATAGAAATCGCCTCCGAGTGTGGTTCTTATTCAATTACCAAATTTGTGGGGATCAGATCAACGCTCAGATTCGGTTAACCAAGTTAACATCAGCGCGGTGCTCTAAATGTGTACTGGAACCACATAATAGGTTTAATAAAAGTATAAAACTGTCTGTCTGTTTTTCTTTTTATATTTTTTATGTGTGGGAAGCGGGTTGTGAGGAGGAAAGGAAAGGTTGTTTCGGCAGGGTTGCTGAACGAAACAGTTTTTTTATTCCAGGGACACGTCATTATTGTATTAATATAGGCGGAAGTTTCGGCATCCTGGCTTACGAAACATATTTTTAAACTCTGACAATGTACTCAGTGCCAGCTGTTTTGTGCTACGCTGTCCAGGGTAGAGTAAAGCTTCCGCAGTGCTCTGTCTCCTTCGCACGAGGGTGCGTTTAAATGAGACACAAGACCAAGTCACGTGCTCTCAGAGCAGCGAGGGGCTGCAGTACTGTGGAGGCTTGGCAACGTAGCACAAAAGAGTTGACACCCATTATGCGGACAGAAACTGAAGGAGAGGAGAGTTTGCGACGACGTGAGAGCGCGGAGCTCTGATTGAAACAATAGCGGGTAGACGCCAAGGCTGGCTGCCTTTGTCCCTGCTCTCCGCTTCCCTCTCATCAAAGCGAACAAAGGCATCTTCCGCTCCCCGTGCAGGGTATGGTGTTCGGCATTCGCACGCCATACCCTGCGCGAGGAACGGAGTACGCTCTTGTTTGCTGTGACTGGAGGGAGACTGGGGTAGAGACAGATGCAGCTAGCCTTGGCGTTCACCCAGCATCCTTCCAATCAGAGCTCGGCGCTCGGACGTCGCCGCAAACTCTCACCTTCTTCTTGCACTCAGGTTCTTTGTGTATGGACAATACGGAGCGCAAGTTCGTCTGCTTCTTGCCCAGGGGTGGCGGTGACGTCAGAACGCCGAGTCCCGATTGGCTCTGATGGAGGGATAGTGGGTAGACCTCATTGCAAGCTTCCTAGAGGTCTACCACTATCCTTGCCATCGGGACCAATCAGAGCTTAGCATGCTGACGTCACCACCTCCGCATAGACCGATATCAACTGCTAATATGGCTACGCCACCTCGGTCAGAACTAGGGCTGGGCGTCGATTAAAAGTTTTAACCCGATTAATCGCCACCCTTTAATCGATTAATTAATCGATTAATCGGTCTCGTTTATTTCTAAGCAAAATATTACAGAAGTCGTTTTTTTTTGCTGAAAATGTGAAAAAGGGTAAAATGGACAACTTGAATTATGAATTAATCTCGATATGTAGTTAAGAACAGTATCAGAGACCTTTCACACTATATCACTTTTGCTGCGTGAGGATATTTTCTAGAAAGAGCGACTTCCTCTCATTCTTCACAATAGTCTCTGCTGCGCTAAACAGACACTCGAACGACATTGAAATGGCCAGGGACGTGCGTAACCTCTGCACTTATCTGAAGTTACAAATATATATCGCCCCTAATCCATCAGTTTACTTTGTTTTAAAATTTGACCTAAAGTTTGCCCTTCATACAGGTGTACTCGTCCACGTCTGCGTTATGGAAGTGTTTATTTTTGAAATTTTTTTGGTTCGTCTAAATTTTACCGATTAACCAGTTAAAAAATTTAATCGCGATTAAAGCATTAATCGATTAATCGGTAGGTTAATCGATCAATCGCCCAGCCTAGTCAGAACGCATCGAGGGTACTATAGTCTTCCTGCAGGTTCCCCAACCCTCACTGGAGCGGTTTCGCGCATGCGCCAAACGCTTGGCGAGGACTGTCTATTGGCGACGCTCGCAATAGAGCATTTGCTATATTACCCAAGCATCAAGGAAAATGCAGGGATTGGTGTTCCACGCGCCATACGTGCACGCCTTCCCCGTTTAAAATATTTGAAGTAAATAACCAAAATAAAGCGTTGACGAACGCGCGTGCAAGAAGCAAATTGCTTTAGGTATTTGCTTTAGAAGAAGTTACTACTGCTGACGCTAGCACGTGCGGCGCGTGAACACCAATCCCTGCATTCTTCTTGATGCTTGGGTAATATAGCAATAGGTCTATAAGGAGTATTCACTGGGCGCCATATTTGTGGGTGATATCTAGGGCGCATGCTCTGAACGAGCCCACATTAATAGGCTGCTAAGACCGGCAATCTTGAGGGTGCGGAATGCACGTTACAAAATAACTGTGGAAGCTCGCCATCAGCACGCGCTCAGCAGTCGTGCAGACAGCTATGGCCGCCAGTGAATACTTCCTATAGGTCTATTATGTCTTGAGTAGGACTACTTCTACTCTCATCGACGGAAATAAGAGCGAAGTCGGACTCTCAAATCTGACGGTGTTGATTCAGAAACCTGATGACTAGGATTTTATCCCGCTTTTACGCACCATCGATCTTGTCGCTCGCTTCTAATGATCTTAATCGTTACGTCGGAGGTAGGAGTCACTAAAGTCACTGGATCCTGGGAAAGTAGCGCCATTGCCTTCCCTACCTGCTAGCTGGACACAAACGGATACTAACATAGAGACGACCCAAACTTCGCAAGGCGATTGGCTAATCGGCCTGCGTTGCCATGAAAATCGCCATCTGGGTCCATTTAAATCTTCGAAGCTCCCAGGGGTTGTTCTAAACCAGTCGCGCCAAGATCACCATGGAGCACCATCGTACTGGAAGCGTTCCTCGCCAATATAATTGTCTTTGGCACTTCGTATGCAATCAACTTATTAATCATGGCCATCTCCATGGATCTCTTACAATTATATTGTTCTTCTAGCGTATTTGAAGATAGTAAACCTATTTTCAGTGCCTCCAAGCACCGACACAACATCTGGTGGTGGTACGAAGGTGAACGCTTGTTTCGCCGGTGTGTGGTTAGCAAAATCTTGGTATACAAGAAACGACTCTATAAAGCTACCCGTTACACGCGAATCTAGATCGGCTTACCAAGAACGGGGGGGGGGGGAGCTTGGCGTCAAGAGAAATTGCTCATTTCACGGACCAAGATGGCTACCACACGGGGAGCTCGGCGTTACTTTCCCAGGATTCAGTAACTTTAGGAGTGACTGGTTCCAGAGCCCTATATATAGAGAGTTTGGCCATTCATTGGGAAGTACAGAAGTCAAAAAGGAGACGCCATTGGCCGAAAGCGTGCTGGGTTTGTTCCAGGGCGTCTTCACAAATTGAATGTGGCCAACCAGAAGCCGGAAATAATACCCTGGTGGTGGTCGCAAGAAACGAAATTAATAAGTACGTCGGAGTAATCCTCGGTGACTAGAAATATGGTGCACGTGATGTTTCAATCACGGGCATCCAAAATCATGGAGGAAGAGCGCGACTAGCGGAACGATCGACATAATCCGTACGCCAGGCGCCGAGGGCCTGGAGTCTGCCGTCCGAGTGGTCACACTCTGTCTGCACAAAACAGAGTTCGAGCGGCAGATTCGTTTCTTACATCTTTCTCATGATCATGATCGAAACATCACGTGTACCCTATTTTCAACAAGGAAGAGGTACGACATTTAAATCTTACACGTTTATTCAAACCATACACATATGATTAAAACTGTTTCTCGCTACCACCCCTAGGAGATTCTTTTTGGCTTCTGGTTGGCCCAGGGACCATGTCAAGCCCTCTTTCTGCGTCTGGTGCATGCCCTGGCACTGCCCGCTCCTGCCACTGACCAAATCTCTCTATACACGGTTCTGACTGGATCCTGGGAAAGTAATGCCAAGCTGTCCATGTGGTCACCATCTTGATTCATTCAATAATCAATTTCTCCTTGACCTCTCCATGTTTCGTGAGTTAATTATATTCACTGGTGATTGGTAGCTTTATAACGACGTTTCTTCAATACACTGGCGAAACAAGCGCTCACCTTCGCATACTGCCACCAGATGCGGCGACGGTGCTTGGCGGCATTGAAAAATAATTTGTCTGTCTTTAAATACGCAGGAAGAACAATACCATTGTAAGAGATGTGGGGAGATAAGTATGGTTAATAAGTGGGTTGCATGTGTAGCGCGAAAGGCGCTTAGGAGAGGGAAAACTTCAAGTATGATGGTGCTCTATTGCGATCTTGGTGCGACTTGTTCAGAACGACGCTTTCAAAGCTACGAACTTCACCATAAAAAAAAAATAGCGCCAAAGAGAAAGGGCAAGGAAGGACAGCACAGGGCAAGGAAGGACAGGAGAGGACAAGCGCTAATATTTTCCTTCCTTGTCTTTTGTCTTTCGCGCTAATATTTTTATGATGTTCAACCAACTAGGACACCAACTTATTTTGAAGCTACGCCGACTTGAATGAAGCGAAATGGCGATTGCCATGGCAACCGAGACCAATCAGTCAACCACCTTGAGAGGTTTGCTCGTCTGTATGTTACTATATGCTTGTGTCCTGCTAGCAGGCAGGGAAGGCAATGGCGCTACTTTCCCAGGATGAAGTGACTATGCGGAGGGCAAGTTCTGTCTGCTTCTTGCGCAGGGGTTGCGGTGACGTCAGAACGCCGAGCTCTGATTGGCTCGATTGGAAAGATAGTGGGTCGCCGCGACCCACTATCTGAGCGTCGTCTGCTCCTTTGCAACGTCGTCTGCTATTCAACAGCTGTCTTACCTTTACGAGCGAGCTCGACTTCGCCTTTCAGAGAGGGCAGACGAAATAACTCGAGCGGTACGATGTGTTTTTGTCTAACAACTAGCAGACACGTATCAAGGAGCGAGCGAGCGAGCGAAGAATGGTACCTCGCGTTTGATGAGTTGTTCAAAGATAATCAGCTAAAGACAGATGACAGCCGATGTAGTGACTGGAAATAAACAAATGCGGCTGTGCGATCGCTACTGTGAGCACATCATAGCCCAAAAGTGCTCGATCGCTGCTTGTTGTCACATTTTTCTCGCGCGACTAAGAGGCTATTGTCAATTAGCGTATTCGGGTATGTATGTTTGGCATAAACCTAAGTGGTAAAAGTCTGAAAAGCTGTGCTAATCCGTGGAAGAGAATCCGAGCAAGATCGATCGAGCTACCCGAGCGGCGTCGAGCGTATCGCGGAAGTTATGTCGTAGACTCGTTGACACCAAGAAGTAATTATTGTTTTTATTTTTGGCGAAATATTATGGAAACTTATTTTTCTATGCCCTGTTATTTAAACAGACGAACACTTGCTCGGGGGTAATCCGATGGACTTCAATTAGCCCTCTGTATTTGCTCAAGCCACTTTTTTCTAAGCTTACTGTCTTAACAGACAGGGATAAAAACACGCTGCTTCCTTCAGTGTAGCGCGCGTGCGGCCCCGGACATCTAAGGGCATCACAGACCTGTTATTGCTCTGTTTCGTGCGGCTAGGAGCCGCTTGTCCCTCTAAGAAGGGTGCAAGGTGCAGAGAACCACGCACCTATTTAATAGGCTGGAGTCTCGTTCGTTATCGGAATTAACCAGACAAATCGCTCCACCAACTAAGAACGGCCATGCACCACCATCCACCGAATCAAGAAAGAGCTCTCAATCTGTCAATCCTCCCAGAAATTTAAAATGCGACACACCGTCGTGAATGCGCCCACCACATCCGAAGACGCAGCACGTTTTCATTTCCCCTGGTAACACTGCCCCTTGGACAGCGCCTGATCGGAGCCGACCTCGAAATCACACAGGACAGAAGCAAAACGTTCTTTTCTCTTTTTTTTTTAACCAGCAACCACGCGAAGGACTTACGGCTACAGCCACAGCTGCTACAGCACGTCCGCCATTGCCGACGCCGAGATCTTCACATCCGCGAACCCCTCCCCCCCCCCCGAGTAGGCGGAGCTTAGTATAACCTCCTCTCCCACCTTCACACCTCCTTTCCCATGCGCAGAAGACCGAAATGCGCCCACTTGCAAGGCGCATAGGGATCATCACTGAAATATCTCGTCGCCAGTAGGGCATATTCACAGGACACCTTATTGTTGGAGGTTGTTCGTAGCCGACGTTCGTTCGTAGCGCATGTTCATGACTATTGGGAAGGGGATTCAACCGTCGCGCCCCTAGAGGCTAAATTGAGAACTACACCGATGGGGACAGCAGCAACATAGATGATTTGTTTGTGTTTTGACGGAGCGCTCGACCGACGTCGCCGAACGTTACGTCAGCGTTCGGCTTTGACTCTGTGTCCCTGAAGAAGATCGTTTGGTCGAAACGTCGATTCCCCTCCTTTCCTTTGGCACTTATCTTTCCCTTTATATCCCTACTAATACACTAACAGTGCCCGGCAGAACCCCACATCTTCAGGTTATAATACTCTTACGGAACGGAGATGCTATTTTTACAAACAAACATTTCGCACGTGAATCATCTCTCCAACTAATGAGAACCGGGAAGAGGTGCTTACTTTTGTAATCACCGGGCGAGTCATAGTGCCGGGCCACCCTCCTTGCACTCCCCCACACACTAAATTGCAAATAACAGCGTAAATACTACCAAAAAGATTTTCGTAATTTTTTTTTCTGAAAGTTAAAGCAAAAAATGTTATTTCCCTTTTTTAAAGTTGACAAGAGTGAATAGAACAGTAAATATTGATACGACTGCGCGTTGAATTGTGAAGCACGAAAGAAAGCGCACCATCAAACTCGCGGTCGTAGGTTGTGACCGTGTTTTTTTTTGTTGTCTACTTTGGCTTCTCTTTCGTGAAGATATCGAAGGTGTTACAGCTGCGGTTGCAGGCGTAGCGTTTAAAACGACGGGTCTTCTTTTCCGCTGGACCTGACAACGTCGTACTTTCGCCGCACACTGCGGCCTATATATCACTCAGGAGAAGTCGTCTTTCCTTTAATAAAAGCTCGAGTTTGACAGCGTAAGTTCCCGCGTGTTGCGATAAAACGTCTGAGAAGCCCCCTCTAAATTGCGAGGCACGTGTGCCTGCTGTCACAGCAGGCGAGGTCACGCACACGCCGAGGTATTCCGCCCTTCTTTCTAAGGCAATCGTGGCGTGGCCCAAAGGACTGGTTATACTACACATAAAAAGCGCGACGAACAGACAAAGACACGAAGAATACAGGATAGTACACTACGCCTCACAACTGGCGTTTTGAGCAAATATTGAAATTCATGAATTCGCTCTTTTTCGTTCAACAGCCCACCTTAACATTTTGGGGCGGTTTGTATTCCAGCGTAACGTCGTCAGGTAGCGTCCGAGTTCTGCTTATAAAATCTCAGCCAGAAACTTTATGTGCGAAACGAGACGTTGTGTTAATGAGCGGTGCAACGATTTTCAGAATTTGGCCACTTAACTGTAGGAATTAATCTATGTCATCTATTGAACGGAGAAAGAAAATCTTTTTTTTCCTTGCGCGCGCCAGTTTTCATTTAACAAATGAAAAAAAAAATCGGCAAGACACTAAAAACTGTTTACGGCTGGTAATGCGAAAGCATTATAGTCACTTTGGTGAAAAGTTTTCGATTGATATTTTCGACGTGCATTAAAGTCCTATCTACTGATTCGGTGTGCGTGTGTTTGCGTATACGTCGGCCACAGACCGGAAACATTCGGACCATTTTTATACTCAAGACGTGGCGCCACCTTCGCCTCATTGGCTGCGCCGTCACGTCCCAATGACGCACGGACTAGGCCACACCTTTAGTCAGCCAGATGGCTGCTACGTGACGTGTGCAGTGACGCACGCACTAGGCACAGCTTTAGTCAGCCAGAACCGCGGAGCCGCAGTGGCGTCGGGGAATCGTGCTCGCCTTACACCACGGAGGCCCTGGTTTGATTCCCACCCAAACCGCAATGAACCAATTGTTTTTTAAAGCGATTAACTTACTTTGTTTACAGGAACCTCCCTGAGAAATTTGACGTCAATCCGAGCATTTTGGACTCTTTGCCCCATCGGAAAATTTGGCGCCATCGCTCGGTCACGTCGCAGACGATGCCGGATATTCGTGTAATGAGGCATATAATGCTTTCGCATTAAAAAAATTGATGGTCAAAGTTTCTCTCAACTCTTTCGCCCTCTTTCTGGTGACGCCACTGGGGGACTTCCACTTCCTCCTCGAGTGCCGACTTTTCAAGGATTAGCCTCGCCGAAGATCGCAACGAGCGATCGAGACAAAAGACGGTTCGCAACGGGGCTCACGGCGAGTTTAGCAGCGGAGTTAGGTGAACTGGTTTGTTCACCTTCGCAAGCACCCCCGTGACGCGATGCCATAGTTCCTGTAACCGCCACACGCGGCTTCAGATGGACAAATTATTAGTTTCTTTCCTTTGCGATGCAGCGGAATAGCAGTATTTCGGAGGAAGGAGGCGCGTATTTTCTCACTTGTGCCTAGATAAATTAAAACGTAGAGCGTAAACAGACGAGAGAACAGAGAGGACGCACAATCGCTGACACGAAGACATGAATAAAACAGGAATACCACTATACTGCTGTGTTTGTCAGCGATTGTTCGTCCTCTCTCTTGTGTCCCGTCTGTCTACGCTGCACGTTTTAATCATCATGCCTTATCAACACGCCCAAGCTTCCATTTTGCCTAGATAAACAATATAAAAATACAAACTGCAAATTTTCTCGACGTCAAAATCGTAGCACTGCCCCTTTAACTCGGCGCGACATGTCGGCTCGCAGACAAGCTGCCTTACATCAGCGAAAAAACGCCGAAGCGCGTTTTGTCTCTCCTGTTTCTCCTCTGAATCGTCAAATCGGGAAATATTAATTTTGCTCAGTATACTACAAACGGTCCAGCCATCATGGCCAAACCAACCAGCCCTGCAGCCAGAAGAGCCGATGAGAAGCTCTAACTTCCGCCTCGCACGCCTAAACTATTGAAACTACTTCTGGTGTCGTCGCTTGTATACCCGTCGATACCTTGATAATAAGAACATTGCCTCCTTACCAACAAGGCACAGTAGAACAAGGCATCTGTCCGCCCCCGTGTATCTGCTCGTGCACAATCACAGGGCCGTGTTTCTGCGGTGCTTTGCTACAGGGTACGTTGATATTCAATGGCTCTACTTCTCTTCAATGAAGTCCGCACTTCTCTGATCAGCGGGTAACAAGACATCAGACATCCAGACATTTTCCTTTATTACAGATGCTTCGTTTATTTCCTTCTACTCACCTCTTTACTTCTTTACGTGTTAAGTGTGTGACGCAGAGTCGTTGCGACGGCGTGTGCCATGATTCGTTGGAAGGCCGAACGCAGTTATTTCTTTTCCGGCGTCTATTCTCACGTCGAGCACTCTAAGCCTCCGTGTGCTTTAGTTCAAGCTTTCGGTGTCCCCTTCAATCCCCTTCAATCCGTTTCTTCCTCTCATGATAAACGTTGTGAAGAAGACCACAAAACTCCGAGCGAGCGAAGCCAACTGGAGCCAAATGAAACACTCCACCGGGAGCATTGCGTATCATGCCACTTTTGATCCAGTGACGCACAGGCAGAGCGATGCACGACCCGCGCATGCGCGCGGGAATGAAGAGGAGGACGAGAGCGGAGTCAAGTGGGTCACACACAGGGATCTCTACGACAATTTGGTGGATCGCGTTTCCCTGCTCCGCGAATGCGGCCACCGGGAGTACCGAATCGGTCATCTTGGGCCTCTGTAAAACTGCCGGGTGAAGCGTTGTAGAGGCTGAACGGCTGCGTGCTGAAACCAGACTTGGGAAGTAATCAGTTACAAGTACGAATCTGCGTTACTTTTCCAAGTAATTTTGTAATTGCCACGCTACTTTTTGCGGCAGTAATTTGTAATGTAATTCCGTTACAAAATTTTGGTAACGGCTTACTTTAATTACTCGTTACTCTTTAAAAACATGAACATAATACAGAAACTGCAGCAATATCAGTCTCCCACCAACCGCTTGACCAAAGCTCAAAAGCGAGCGCTCGCGCTCATGCATTTTTCAGTACTGCAGCGACGTGCGCGATCGAAAGCGTCGCTGTGGTCGGCCTTCCACTATTGGCCGAATGCTGACTTTGACGTCAGCAAAGGATTTCTCTTTGACGTAAATAAGAGGAATGGAATAACTTCAATTTGGGCAGTGTTAGCGTCGGTTTCAGAGCGCAATGATTTCAAGCTTCCACCACGCTCATTACAAACACCATCATACTTGTTGTTCGCAAGGTAACGACGTCACGAGAGGGAACTATAGGAGGGCGCCATCAAAACACCTCGCCTAGAGTTCCAGTATCGGCTCCCTACGGGAGCCAGAGTTGCGTGTCTGTTTTCCACGTGCCGCCGCGCCGCTGTTCGCCGAGATCCGATCACGTGAGGATCCGGATCAAATGCTGCGCAGGAAAGTAGACGTTGCACGCGCCCCGACAGTACGTTCCCCTGCTTTTAAGCGCGCCGCACACCTCGAACGCGCGGCGCCGCTATTTGCCGAATTCAGTCACGTGACGAGCGGGGTCAACATGCCGTGCAGGAAAGACGGCGCTACGGAGATTAACGCGAAACTCTGGCTCCCGTAGGGAGCCTATACAGGAACTCTAACCTCGCCTAGGGTGCATTCCTACAACACGCGCGCTTTTGCTTGAGTGGTGATATCTCAACCATTTTTCCGTCCAAATGTTGTTTTTTTTTGCATTTTGAAGTGCGCGCAATCTGGTGTCGCTCAGCTCGAGCGCGTAGCTCTGGCTAATGCATAGACGCCATTTTACCGCCCAAGTCACGCACTGAGTGCGTCAAAGCGTCATGCGCCGGTATATCCAGGGCAACAATGAATGTCTTCATCCTGAGACGGACAGAAATGTAGGCACCCTAACCTCGCCGCTAATAGGGGGTATTCACTGACGGCCATAGCTGTGTGCGCGAGTGCTGATCGCGTACTAAAGGCGAGTTTTCACAGTTCTTCTGCAACGTGCATTCCGCATCATCAAGATTGCCGGTCTTAGCAGCCCATTAATGCTAGCTCGTCCTGAACATGCGCTCTAAACATCACCCTAAAAAATGCATAAGCTGAGTGTGCGTCAGAGCTAAAGGCACGAGAGCGCAGCTTTGAGACGTAGCGATTACGCTTGAAAGGCCCGTTAAAGAAAAGAGGTTTCGTAGATCGGTTCCTTACCTTCGAATCTCCTAGCGGAGGTAGACGCTGCTACTGAACATTCGCACCGCTAGCTTTATCTGCAGGATTCCAGGGATCGTTTCTAGTCACCGTAAGCTAGCGGGATGGCGGGTGTGGTTGCAGCTTTCGCTGCCTTTTCAGCTTACAGGTGAACGGAGTGCACCTCCATTCTTTCTCTTAAATACAATATTTTATTTTTACAAGGACTGCCGTAATGCGATGGTGTGAGAATTGGAAAGCAGTGTTGCAGAACATTTTTGAAAACATTAAAATTGTTTCAATTGTTTTTTGATATATGTACGGGAAAAGTAACGTGAAAGTAATTTGTAACGCAACGAGTAAAGTAATCCGTTACTTTTCAGTGAAAGTGATTTGTAACGGTAATCCATTACATTTGAGGCTCGGTAATTTGTAATTGTAATCCATTACATTTTTCAAGTAACGGGCACAAGTCTGGCTGAACCACAGATTAGTGAGTTTCAGTATTGCGTATACGTGCAAACGCAAGCACTGGGCGTTTGCGTTAGCGTTGCGTGTTCCACACTGAGCGTGCGCGGAGCTTCAAACTGCTTCTTGGATTGGCGAATGACGACGACGCGCATGCGCAGGCTGGAGCACGCAACGCTAACGCAAGCGCACAGCGCTTGCGTTTGCGTTTATACGCAATACTAAAACTCTCTATTCTCTGCTCGTTCGCCGTCATTTGTACAAAAAGTATTTGAAAACCATGTCAAAGAATTATTTGAAAATCTGTGAAAATTTTTACGAAAGCGCAGCACCGCAGGAAAAGAAAATTGCAAACGGCCCCAATTGCTGCGATCGACAGCGGTATAGCTGCTGCATTCTGCCAAGACACGTTGAGGATATTTGCCTTTAGCCAGTGTACTGTGAAAGAACTCTAATGGGTTATTTTCTTCTTTCTTTCGCTAAAACGTTTTTTGTTTTTTTATCGCGGGGGTATTTGTGTTTTCGCCTGTGCTGGAACAAACGAAACTATGCACACGAGTTTCTCTGTAGAGGCGCGGAAAGTACTCGAGAACGGAACCTGGGTGACGGCAGTGGGGAGGCGATGGAGCGTGTCCACGTGCACAGCGCGACCATGCGGGTATTTCCAGCGGCGACTGTCGGAGGGCTGGGGGAGAAGGAAGAGCGGTATTCCCGCACTCACGTGGGTTTTTCGGAACAGGGGCGGCTTACAGGGTGGAAGGTGGGGTGGGGAGCGAGAGAGAGCCTTGCCCTGTGTGATGAACGACAGGAAGAGGGAGAGCAGTGCCTCTGCTGTAGAGTGGGGTTTTGCGCTCGTATACACGAGCATTTTCTTCCAGGAAGGAGCACTAACTACCGGTATAAAAGACGCAACTCGTCTAACGCGTATTGCTATCATGCGGCGTGATAAAAGGACATGTCTTGGCACGCCAAAGTCCTGCGTCAATGCGCCTTCGCACGCTGGATACCGATCAAGAATGGACGCCGTGGAGATATGTTAACCCTTCGGGAAAATCTGGAAAATTCTGTGGCTTACGTACCTTTACGTCTGGGGACCGGTGCTCAAAGGGATCCCGACGCCTATTCCACCGCACGGTCGACGGCTACAAGCGAGGGCGGTCGTCGGGCCGGGTTCGCCAACTCCATGTCAACAACGATGACCCCGGTATCCAACAATGTTTATTGGGAAACAGGGGTCCCCAACACAACACTGCGGTCAAGCGAGCCATGGTACCCGCAGCACCCGCTGATCTAAGAGCCAAATAAGATTTCGAGCGGAGTCATCACCCCTGGGTTGAGCTCACGCAGCTATATCCGCCGTCGCAGGAGTTTAAGCCAGAGCTCTTCGCAGACGGACGTCCACTCGGAGGAGGGAACGCTGACTGTCACATCCAGGGGAATCGCTAGCGTTTAGTTATCGCCGGTCGGACGAGCTCAGGATGCGGCGACTCAACCCGTCGCCCGGAGTCCATTCCAGGACTCCTCGCGAGTCGTCCGTCCACTCAGAGGATGGAACGCCCGACTGTACTCGCGATCTGTCGCGGGTCCCCCGAAACGGGAGACGCCCGGAGGAGTGCGAGAGAGTGGGCCAGGAGGGTGGCGATCTCTTCCCAACACGATACTGAACGAGCAGGCTCGAAATCAGTCCACCCCGACTGGAACGTCCACGACTTATGCCTGCTCGGGAGAGGGAAACCAGTGGCTCCCACAATATGCGTCGCGCGTACATGTATTTGCTGCATTCATATCAATCGTCGAGAACCATTCATATCTGCTAGCGAGTTCCTATCACTGACCAATGTTTGCTATCAGTAAATATTAAATAAAGAATCGGTGGTTCCTATTATGCAATATTAACCATGGCTATGTTTGAAATCTACTCGATTGGATCTAAATTACTCACGTCACACGACAACACAAATAGAGCAACCCAGTGGGGCAGCGCTAGACGGGAGGCATATAGGTTTCCTAACACCACTTCAGCAAACTCGTTTCTGACCCGCGACTCCCGAAAGTTACAAATACATTCGCCGTAGAACGCTGTTATAGAGGTACATATACGTATGTATATATATGTATACCTTCACGCACGTCGCACTCGCGAAATTTTCCCGAATGGTTATCACGTCGTCGATTCTTAATCGGTATCCAAGCGTCGTTCGAAGGCATAGAGGCACAGCGCTTCGTCGTGCCAAGGTATGTCCTTTTATCACGCCGCCTGACCGAGAGACTTGCGTTCGACGAGTTGTGCCGTTTTCCTACCGTGCTGCGCTTTAGTAAAATTTTCCACGGATTCTCCAAGGCGACTACGACCGTCTACACGGGGTTTTCAATAACTTCTTTGGCGTACGACGGCGAATGAGCAGAAAACGTGCATTTCAGTTTGCAGCAGCACAGCCTCTACAACGCTACACCAGCCAGACATGAACGGGCCCAAGATGGCCGATGCGAAACTTCCGGTGGCCGCACTTGCGCTGCAGCGACCAAGTATGGATGCGCGATCCAGCAAATTGCCATAGACATCAGTGGTCACGCCCAGAGCCGTATACACAGAGAGTTTGGTCAGTGGGAGGAGCGGAGCGGCAGAGCCAGGGCGTACACGAGACGCAGATAGAAGGCTTGACGTGCTCACTTGGCCAACCAGAATACGAAAATTATCCCCTAGAGGAGGTAGCGAGAAACACTTTTATTAAGTGCGTAAGAGTTAAATGGAGCAACTCTTCATTGTTGAAAATATAGTACACCCGATGTTTCGAATGTGATCATGCAAAAAGATGTAGGAAACATATGTGCCGCTCGAACTCTGTTTTGCTCGGTTGTAGTCTGACCGCTCGGACGGCATTTTCCCGGTCCTTTGTGCCTGGCGTACGGATCACGTCAATCGTTCTCCTGGATTTTGATTTTGCGAGATCGTGATCGAAAACTCACGTGCACCATATTTTCAGTCACCGCGAGTTATTCTGACGCACTAATTAATTTTGTCTGTCGCGACCATCGCCAGGGTATTAATCGGGGCTTGTGGCTGGCCGCACTCGAATCTGTGAAAATACCCCGGAACACGCCTAGCACGCTCTCGGCCAATGGCGGCCAATGGCGCCACTCCTAAACTCCCCAATACTTCCCAATAACACGACTCTCGTCACGCCGACATCACCCAAAAAATTGGGTCACCCTTTTCGGAGGCGCAGTGGGGAACGACGGGTGTATCACTAGGGCGCGTGTTAACCCCACGCGATCCCACCCGATTGCTCATTAAAATATTAAACCACGTGGCCCCCCGTACACGCCGCTTCGCGGTGCCCGACGGCGGCACAAGTCCCACTGGCCAATCCCATTGCACCTCCGTTCCAGAAAATGCACTGCCTGCGAGCATTCTTGAGGTATGGTGGGCTAGACGGGGGAAGTGTGACGATGGAACTTGCGAAAGTAAATTATAGCGGGCGGAGAGCCATCGATAAGTGGACAGCGGTGCCACCCTGCACTACGGGCAGGCGCGGATCCAGAACTCCGTTTTGGGGGGGGGGGGGGGGCGGAACATTTTTAAGGATGCTATTATCCCATTCTTTCTTGTGCAACGGGGGTCCACCCATGTCAAATTGCCCTCCGAGAAGGGGGAGGGAGGGGGTCGACTTTGTTTTGGGGGGGGGGGCGGCTGCCCCCGTCGCCCCCCCCCCCCTTGGATCCGCCACTGACTACAGGCAATAAAAGGTGAAAGATGTACGCAGGCGGGCTTCACAAGACCACCATAGCTTCACTGCAGCCTGTCTTCATTGCGTCGAGCTCAATGTGCCCTGCCCAATTTCGTTATGGCTACCAAGTAAACATTCATTATGCGGCAGTTCCCGATTGTAATTAACGGTGAAGACGTTTTTAGAGCTCTTAGGCGCCCGTTTCCGGCTTCAGTGGCGTCGGCGTCGCCGTCGCCGTAGGCGTTACGGCGCGGTTCATTATGAGGCATTGTGGGAAACATCCCATAATGCACCGCGCGGGATCTTCGTGACGCCAATCATGACGTCACGAGGGCGACGTTTCGGCTTGGTGACGTCACGAGCGACGTCAACAGGGCCACGGGCGACGTCACGAGTGACGCCACCAGGTTGACGTTTCGGCACGGTCCCGTTTTTCCCGTGACGTTGAGTGACATCACGGAGGTCACCAGTGACCCCCGGGACATCCCGCCTAATGCGTTATGGGACGTTTCCCATAATGCACCGTGCGGGAGGGAGGAGGAGGAGGACGAGGAGGGGAGGGAGAAGGAGGAGGAGTGAGGATGAGCAGGAAGAGGGAGGAGGAAGAGGGAGGAGGAGGAGGAAGAGGGAGAGGAGGCGAGGAGCACGGGAGGAGTAAATGAGGAGGGAGGAGAGGATATGGATGAGGAGGAGGGGCATATCGTCCCCTCCGTCCCCTCCCCTCCTCCTCCTCAAGAGCTACGCTCTAAAACGCCGTTCACACTCTTGCGACCGAGTAAGACCGAGAGAGACTAGACCGGTTTTTAAGCCTTTTGCGACTTCTTAGGACCGGATGCGCTGCAGCGGAGCTGGTCCTAAGAGATCGCAAGAGGCTTAAAAACTGGTCTGGTCTCTCTCGGTCTTACTCGGTCGCAAGAGTGTGAACGGCCCACTTCGGCATTATAGTGAGCTGTAACCGTCTTTCATTTTGTCTTCTCTTTTCACAGTGCGACGGAGTGCCGTTGTGGCGCTGCTGTGGGCATATGAATAAAGCCCCTCTATCCTGGGAAAAGTGGCGCCATTCTTTGTTGAAGAAGTGCTGGAGACACGTACCGCGCGCCACTTCTGGGAAGAACATGGCGTCTGAAGTCTAGCTCAGTGCTGCGCTGTGCCGCCATGATCTTCCCGAGCGCTGCACGTTGGACGTGCCTCGGGCATCGACGCACCTTGCGCTACTTTTAAAATATGAAGGGGTTTCACATATGGATGCTAACGCTGTGGGTTGAACGGCTCTTGCCATTTTCTCCTCTGGACGAAGCGAGCGATTGTCACACCCCCGTTCTAGTACAGTTCTAGCCCAAAAGACTTGAGGCACCGCTCATTTCAGTACTGCGGCGCCATTTGCTATCAAGTGCGGCACGGGGCGTGGACCTCGTGCTTTGGCGCATTAGACGCTCCATTGTTTACGCTGTCTGTCAGACTTGAACACGTCAAGGGGCTTTAGCCAACGGCATTAGCCGATGCCTTCATGCGATGTTTTGAACAAAAGCAGTCCTTCCGGAAGCTGAAGAAAATTGGAGCCACGCGCTAGACTACAGCCACGCGGTAGGAAAAGCTTGTGGCAGCGTTCGCAGCACGCGGTCAAGAAGACACGACTGAGCGGCTTGAGGATATTGATTCTACATGGAAGATTACTACAGGAGCTACCTCCGGTCGTCGGAAAGTACGTCGCCGGACAGAAAGAGGAGCGGGTAAGCATCGTAGTCTGCCGAGGACACCCTGATAACCCGCAGGATTTGATGACCAGCAAGGTGGAAGGCGGCCGTCGATAGTCCGCCGGAACCCTGAGTTTCAAACCGCATTCCTCTCTGGGATTACTAAGGAACACTCCACGAGTAGAATATTATACACTACGTACGGTGCGTGAATTCCCCTAGAGTTTCCCGCCTCGATGCACCTGACGTTAACACGTTGTTTTCAGAGCGCGGCGAGCTGAGATTGGAAAAGGTGGGTCGAAGCATAGTCTAGCTGGCTTTGTTTCCACTCACTGTTCGAACGCCGAATGACGGCGTCTGGCGTTCTCTAACGCGATACACTGCGCGACGAGCAGACAACGCTTTTGGTCACTCTGATTAGACGGGAACAATGGGTAGAGATAAAAGAAGCTACAGTCGGTCACAGGCTAAGAGTAAAGGCTGGTTCAGACATCTGCAACGAGCGCGCTGTGTCCGCTACAACCGGAGCGACCGGAACGACCGCTCTGCGCGGCGCGTACACACACCTGCAACCACTGCAACAAGCGCAGCGGGTCGCCAGCGCGGCGACCGCTTCTACGCCGCCGTCAGCTGTTTCAGCGGTGCCTCCAAGGGGACGCACTGCCACTCAATGCCGTAACAGAATATAGACAGACAGCTTTCTATAGCCCAATCCTTTATTTATTTATTTATCGTGATAGGCTTGCAGGGTAAAGTGGATGAAAAGAAAAAAAGAAAAAGATGCAGTACGCCGTCTTGGACGATCACGACTCTAATACACGACTTTGCCAATAGTACAAATATCGCCACACGCCTTTTCTACGATTATAAAGGACGATGTAATCTTAGCAGCGATATAGCAACGTAGAAATATGATTTCGTGATCAGATAGACGTTGCGAGCGTTCAGGATTGCTAACACTAATCACTTTTCTCCGGTGAAGAAAACGCGTGAAACTTCGCACCCTTTATACGGTACGCGCCAGTAATACCTTGAACTTGAGCACACGCATGAAATGCGCCAAAGAAGAAATCCGGGCGATGTTCGAGGACACAAATGCTTAGAAAGCGCCACTGTAGTCGAAGTAAACAAACACGACGGCACGGGCGTTTCTGCTGTCTTGAAAGTGCCGCCACGACATCGCCGCACGAGTAGGTGGATCTTCCCTTCTAGTATGTGCTGGCGCGACACACGACGAAAATTCACAGTCAAGGATAGCGCTTTGACGCGGAACGATGAGCTTTCATCACGCCGTCCACGTCGACGATCACCACCGACGCCATGTTTGCAAAGAGACGGAGCCGGCCCGCGACCGGCATGCAACGCCCGCAACCAGTTCTCCTCGACCTGTGATTGGTCTGTCGCTGCGGTTGTTTCGGTTGCTTCCAACGCAGCGGGGAAAGTTGAGCTCGCTCCAACTTCTTGCGTCGTGAACGACACATGCGTGCGTCCCTCCGTCGCTATGGCAACTGATGGTTGCAGACCCTTGGAACGGTCGTTTCGGTTGTTCCAGTCGTTGCGGTCGCTAGGGACGCATGTGTCTGAACGGGCCTTAAATTGGAGGCTCCTCCGACCTCTTTCCACTTTAGTAGAGCGAACGCTGGAGAGGACGTCGCCTCTTCTCCAGCGTTCGCTCTGATAGAATGGAAACAGGGACGAAGAGCTTCCACTTTACTCTATTTTTCAGTCACCGACAATAGCCTTGGCTCCGAGGAAGAATCAAAAGTGTCAACCGCCCGCCAACGTCTCCTCCTCACTGTCTCCCCACCTCGTGCTCGCCGCTTGAAAACGCATCGACGCGCACTTGCTACCAATCGGCTCAGGAGGCATCCGCCATTAACTTGAAAAATTCTTCATAATTTGATTTGCTCCCTCTTTTCTATTATCGGCTCAAAAGCGTTCCATCATGGTGTTCGTCATGTTTCTGTACACGTTCTATCATTGCGGAACCAATAATAAATTAAAAAGGCTTAATAACTTGCTCTTTTGATCCATCACGGTAGCGTCCGCTTCGTCTCAACGTAAGCTGAAACGAAGTATCCGGCCGTTATAGCGGCGACAGGCGGCTGCAACGGACTAAGTCGTAGAATAAAACGCACATATGTGAGCTATCTTTAAATGTTGACACTGACCGGGTCTTGCGTTTCTTTTACTAATCGTGTTTTGGGCACACGTTGCTCGCAGATCGGACACCGTACAGGAACAGGTCTTTCACGCCAACCGATGAGAAGAGCGAGTATCGCTTCTTGGCAATTGCGATCTTCGTTTGCATCGTTCTGGTGGCTGCAGGAGCGGGCATCTTGCAGCTTCTCTCCACTTCTTCCAAGGTCGGTACATCGTGGCCTCTCATCAACTCTTCTAATCATCGCCGACACTATCCTGGAAAACGGAGTTACGCGGAATCAAAGTTTAAGCACAGTCACAGTAGAACATTTTTTTATTTTACTTTAGATTTTGTTTTGCATTTTCCTCACTAGTGTAACGTTGCAAAACATTTGTCAGGTGTGAATAAAATGTCAGATGTGAATAACTAAATAACAATCTTCAATCCTCTCCGAGGCTTAATTTCACGCCGATGCGTAGTATTTATTCGTTAACTCACACGGAGAAGGCATTTGCAAAAAAACGTATCGAAATATAAGCTGGATAACTACCTGTGCAATTGTTTTTTCACTACAAACTAAAGATAAATGCTATAAAAGCTTAGGTGGTACAATGATATTTGTACATTATTTAAATATCGGAAAACAAACCCTTTACGTTCATATTCCACAATGCGGACGTCACTTTTCCTCTCCACACGATGGCAGTCGTAGAAAAAATAAAGTATAGATTGAGCAGCGTTCATCCCGTTAACTCGCAGCCAAAACTATACTCGGCGTCAACCATACATAGACCTCTTTCAAAATTCAGTTTTGCGAATTTGATCCCTTTCAATATCTCAGTGTATGGCATTAGTACCAAACTAATGGCGACCTTCTTGAGGTTGATGAACGAAGAAGTTGAAGGATACTTCCAATGGAGAGTATATGAGGCTTGTACGTTCGAGACGTCAGTACAACACGAAGCAGAAATTAGATACAACGGCTGCGTAAGTGCTTATTTCGGAGCGTGGTTCAATCAATCTCTCGGCACAAGTTTAGCTTAATCCTTTTGATGGTGGAAATTCAATCAAGGGGCTTATGGGAGGCCGCTTTGTACAGGTCGGTCCTTAAGTTCACACCATCAAAACTGAAATAAATGGAGAAATAATTATGAGGCTATCGAAAAACCAATTTTCTTGTGCCATGGACATCCGAGAGTGACGGTGCCCAATGAAATGCAGTTCTCTGGCCACCATCAATTTGTCGAAAGTGAAGCTGTTTTTCCAGCCACCAGGTAGCACTGCATTTTTGGAAACGGTCTATTTTGTGCTACATTCACAGGGCTAGCATAGCTTCCGCAGTGTTCCAAGTTCCAACTCTGCCAAAGCTAGCTGCGCCAGAGTATGCGCATGAAACCCAAGACAAAGCCGCGTGCCCTCGCAGCAGCGCTAGCAGTGCGATCCATCCCTACTCCGGAAGCTATGTTAGCCTTGACAATGCATTGCACAAAATAGTTTACACCGAGTATAGACGCTTTCAGGCAACTGAGCATCGGCACTGCCATAACCAACCTTCAGTTTTTGTTCCCTCTTAATCCGTTCGCTTTACTGCATCATTACCACAATGGCGGCTGTAATTTGGCGCGTGTTTAAAACGTCTGTTGGGGAGGAGATCGAACAGTCATGGCTATAGTGGTACCCTTCAGCTGTGGGGACAACAAACCAAATTTTCTTCTTTGCTTTTGATCAAAGAAATCGAAGATGACGATTCGAAGACCGCTCCTCGTGCGACCAAAGCACTGGTCAGAGCGAAGCGCGTGTGCCCAGACCAACGTTACTAGAACCACTCAGTTGGGAAACTGCCATAGAGACTGCTCTGAAAAAGTGGCACCAATCCGTACTCGTAAACCGAGCTAATGGCAAACACAACTCCGCCATTTCTCCCGTAGCGGCCACTCGAGGAACTGCGCGTGACTTCTATTTTGGCTTTACTCGGCCATTTCGGCGCCGAAACAGAAACGTTGGGAGGCGTATTAGGAGTGCCACCCCCCTCTCCCAAGCGGACGCGCCGCGAATTACTACCGAAGTTAACATGCACCTAGGTCGAGACGGGCTACCTGAAATTACCGCTGAGGCATGACTTGTATAAAAACAATATTAATTGTGACGCAAAACCATTGCAAACTAAAGATTTTAGAAAACATCACGCGCCCTTCATTTTGTACTTAACGCCAAAAAAGTTACTACAAAAAAAGGGTTTTTCCGTTGGTGTTTACGCAAAAACATGCTTTCTAAAAACTCAAGGTGACCACAGTAAAGACAAATAATAAAAGTGGCGCTGTTGTCGTATTTAGCTCGGTCTCGGTGGACGCCAGCGGCCCAGGTTTCAACGGTGAGTTTCCCAACTGAGGGTTCTAGAAACGTTGGCCCAGACCGTGCTAGGCGTGGTTCCATTTCTTTGTCATACTGTATTAGTAAACACCGCGTAGTGGGTGCGGCCAGAGCCGTATATGTAGAGAGTTTGGCCATTCGTTGGGAAGTATAGGAGACAAACGAGGACGAGCCATTGACCGAAAGCGGGCTGGGCGTGTTCCAGGGCGTCTTCACAAATTCGAATGTGGCCAACCAGAACTTAATAAGTGCGTCAGAGTAACTCTCGGTGACTGAAAATATGGTGCACGTGATGTTTCAATCACGGCCATCCAAAATCATGGTGGAAGAGTGCGACTACCGGAACGATCGACATAATACGTACGCCAAGTGCCGAGGGCTGGAAATCTGCCGTCCGAGCGGTGACACTCTGTCCGAGGAAAACGGAGTTGAGCGGCGCATTCGTTTCTTAAATCTTTCTGCTGGATCATGACCGAAATATCATGCGCACCTTATTTTCAATAATAAGGGCGTGCTACACGTCACTCTTACGCGCCTATTAAAACAATATACCCACATATACCTTTCATTAAATAAGTTTCTAGCTGCCACCGATAGGGGATTCTTTTAGGCTTCTGGTTGGCCAAGAGAGCATGTCAAGCCCACTTTTTGCTTCTGGTGCACGCCCTGGCTCTACCCGCACCTCCCATTGACCAAACTCACTCGATAGACGATTCTGGGTGCAGCAAGCTCGATAAAGCGCCTCCAATAGTTCAATCGCCTCTCCTAGAGAGACCATGTAACCTGGTGCGAATTATATATCATCATTTTTGGTCATAGACACGTGCTCGGGTCGGCAAATCACAGGGTGCGTGTGGATGTCCAGACATACTCAGCTTTCGGCTGTTCCCGTAACCTCAGCGATCTGACACGAGCCACCACCCGAATGCTCGTCGAGGCATAGATGATCACGAGCCCAAGCCGAGTGTTCACGAGGCGCATGTGTTCAATCTGTGAGCCGCGTTCAGATATTGTCACCATAAATCCCTGTAAGTGTGACAACAATGCGTTCCGCCTTACTACGTCACCAAGTTTTGCGAAGGAGAGACTGATGGGGGAAGTCCGGTTTCATCCTTGAGATTACACCGCGACAAAGCAGCGACATACCCAGTGGCGTTGCGTGCGAGTTCACATTGGTCACAGTGGTTTGCAGAGGCCAGTAAGCCTGTGCAAAGTAGGCAGCGTTTCATCCCAATATCGTTACACGTACCCTTGAAAGAAGTTACCACTGAGCTCGAGGTTTGTCCATCAATTAAAAATATTGTTTTAATAAAACAACAAAATAAACACGTCCCTGATTTTTTTATTGTTAAAAAACGTATGAGGAATAGAAAAAACACACGAAGAAGCAAGTAGCATTTGTTATTAAATACGTTGGTTTTAATAAAACGACGTGCATCGAAAGCAAAACAATTAGAAAAATCTAATCGGCATGTATCGGATGTAACACGTGCTTATGCATTATGTTCGGGAAGGCGGCGAGCTATTTAAATTTAATTCCCAAATATATGTCTGTATAGTAACTTTGCCTGCTCTGCTGCCCTATTTATTGAAAAAGTAAGATTTTAGCTTTCGCTTGATAAAAACAAAACGAAAAACAAAGCTAACTGAAAATTTAATCACGTTTGCATAAAAATAAAAGGTTTGTCAACATTGATAAGCAGCTTCAGTGAAGCACACATAACCTTCCTGTTAATAGAGGCCAAACAGCGGATGTATGGTGAAAACGCACATTTATAATATTGTTTTAAGGAACGTTGAGAGCCACAGGACACATGCAGACCCTAAGAGTCAGCGATGCGTCCTATTTCAGACGACATCTCCAGAAACCCCAAGTACTACTCCCTCTGGTATGGGAGATGATGACCTGAAATCAATACCTATGGAACCATCAACAAAATTAACCGTCCTTTCGAAAGTAACGACCACTCAGCCAACTGCAGAAACCACGACAGATACCACGACAGAAGGCACGACGGAAGGCACGACAGAGAGCACGTCGGAAAGCACGACGGAAGGCACGACGGAAAGCACGATGGGAAGCACGATGGAAAGCACGACGGAAGCTACAACAGAGAGCACCACGGAGGGCACTACGATCCCGCCCGAAACTTGCCTGTCGAAGGACTGCGTCATGTTGAGGACAATGCTTCGGAGAAACGGTCCCACCCGCCCTTGCGATGACTTCCACGACTTTGTGTGCGAGCACATAGGTCATCCCGCATCGGAAGGTCTTGAGCAGGTTGGTGAATTTTACGGTGAGAAACTGGAGGGGAATCGGTTAGGAGGAGCGTCGAGCTCTTGTTGGGATGATTAGTGGGCAGAAGCAAAGCTAGCTCTATTTGTCTACTGCCTGTTCGGACGCGTCCAAACGTCGAACGCGAAACACCCCACTATCCACCGCTTCAAGGGTGGGTAATGGGGTGTTTTCAGATAAGTTCGGCCGACCATGTGCGGTGACTGTTTTTAATTTTGACGAAAAATATTCTGTAGACTCAATGCCCATCAAAACAAAACCGAAATTTGTTTTGCGAGAAAATTTTGTCTTTGCTGAAAAAAATTAGAAGCAAACTCTGAGTACGAAGCGCCTTCTGAGAATTCCGGGAGGTTGGCATTTGGCTCACCTCTCCATAAAAAACTGTTGTGACTGCCGGTCTAGAAATATTTACTAACAAACTACCTATACGGAGGATTGACTCGAAAGATTTACCATTGAATATTGACGTTATTAATTTCTAGAAATAAACCGCAAACATGCAACATTCCGCAAAAAATACTTACATTTTATTAATTTTTGTTTCTCCGCATCTATAATTTCCAGAATTTTGAAACTTTTCCAGGGTATTGTCTACATCTTTTTAATATTGGCGCTAAATATGGTTGTCCTAGTTAGCGAAATAAATTTATGAGAAGCGCACAAATAGGAGTAATTTTAATATTCACGAGTTAATTTGAAACTTAATTTAAGAAAAGGCCATCTTTCATTTTTTAATTTAAGCTCTCCCACATTAAGGCTGATGACAGGTACTTCAGAATCTGCAAAAAACATGTTGCATTAGTTTTGTATATTTGAAGTTATAAAGCAAGAAATATCAAATTTAGGCAACCGCAGCACCGTGAGTGGGGCGTGTAGATACACACATATAGATGACGAATTCGTTAATTTTACAAAGCGTAAAAATGCTTGAGGGTGGTCAGAAATAAACAAATTGGCGGCACAGAGGTGCACGCTGGTTTTAAATTGAGAATTCTTAGTACGTTTTTGTATGAGAGTAGAAGAAAATGCGTGCGGTCCGGGGCGATCGAGAGGCTCTCTCATGTCGCATGCTTCGCAGGGCCAGTTTTCAATAGCCGGCGTGGAGGGTCTATGTGTACGTCACATAAAGGAAGCGACCGGAGCGGCTCCGCTTTAACACATGTTTATCTCAGACGTGGAGGCACCATAGCGCACTCCACCTGACTCTCCGGCACGCGTTGGTGTAAACTGAGGGAGCCCCGGCCGGGCGCGAGGGTCAGGCTTCTTCTTTCTCTCTCAAATCGGGATCTTTCAACAGGAAGTCTGTTTTCAACATGGAGTCTGAATTTTGCTTATACTTCGTTGTCAGCTTCCGTCCGAGCGCGGCCAAAGCTACGTGTGGCCGGAGCCAATCGCACGCCGGCAATAGGTCATGCGATCTCACCTGCACTTTGTATCACTCCGCTGCGCCGCTGGTCGTCCGCGCCGCCCGCCCTCGCCGAGTATTTCGTCTGCTATGGGCGTATCAACGGTATCGCCTGCTATAGGTTTAAAAAGTGACCTTTCACGCTCTCAAATTTAGTCACAGGGGATGTCAGTACGTAGGCTGGCCGCTGGCGGCTGTGTCCGAGCTTTGCACCTGTTCGGTATTTCGGCATAGTTTCGAGATGTAAGTACACATTGCAAGGTGCCCGATGGCCCGGCAGTTGATGTTTCTTCGTATTGTCTGGATATACCAGGGCTTGAGGCGCATTCCTTTCCACCAGCTTCTCGGCGTTCAATGTGATCGGCAGGTAAAGGCGTGCCCTGATTTCGCCGCGTATCAGTGAATTGTAGTGGCCCGGACGCTTTTCTTGTTTACGACGCATTCGCGGTACGACGCGGCCGGAGGCTCCTGCCGACTTTGAAAGTAGACATTCATCCCGACCTCTCGCGTCTGACGCCCAAATGTGCCTTTGCGAAAGGACGGTCAGAAGCGACTCGGTGACGAAAGCAGCGAAGTACAAGATTCGGCCATTACGGGAACGAAATCACAGAAAAACCGCGCGCTGCAGCCGTGTTGCCAGCGGATGTACGTGTTTTCACCAAACCACATGCATTTACATACATTAATAAAAACATAAAGTTCAGATATTTAACTTCTTTAGTTGCAAATCATTCTCAGCAGTACACATCTGCAATATTGTGCAATGTTTACGCACAAAACAGTTATTTAAAAAAAACAAAAAAACTTTTGCGGACTACTTTGTGGTGCGTAGGAATGCTCTTCTCGAAGTTGCGAACCGTCCCTTAGCCTTTGGCTGCGCTCGGACGGAAGCTGAAGCGAAGTATAGTCAAGAACCCGGATATATCACCTCACTTTAAGTTAAAGTAGCGCAAAAGGAAAATGAACGACTTTCACAATTCTCTGTAATGCCGAATTAGAGCGCAGCTCTTGAGAAGGGGAGGGGACGGTACGGATGGGAGGGTATGCCCCTCCTCTTCTTCCACCACCTCCACTCTTCCTCTTCTGTCCCCCTCTCATTTAGAAGGAACATTTCCCGCTTAATTTAGCGGAAACATTTCCCCGCCAATTTTCGAGAAAAACTTTTACCGCGAAATTTAATGGAAAAATTTTCCCACCAAATTTAGCGGAAAATTTCCCCAGCTAAATTGAGCGGAAAAACTTCTCCGCTAAATTTAGCGGAAGAAGAATTTAGCGGGAAAATTTCCGTGCTAAAATAGGCGGGGAAATTTTCCCGCTAAGTTTAGTGAGGAAAGTTTTCCCGCACAACCTGGTGGGAAATTTTCCCGCTAAATTTATCGGGAAAAATTTCCAAGATAAATTTAGCGGAAACATTTCCCGCTAAATTTTGGCTGAAAATGTCCCCACTAAGTTCAGCGGACAAATGTCCCACGAAAACTAGCGGAAAACATTCCCCACTAAATGAAGCGGAAAAAGTTTAGCGGGAAAATTTCACCACCACGTTTAGCGGGGAAATATCCCAGAATGCAACGGGCTGTTACGCAAACGCCGACGGCGACGCCGTCGGCGTTTGCGTAACAGCCCGTTGCCCGTAGGCCCGTTGCCCGTAACAGCCCGTAGGTATACTTCCGACGGCGACGCCGACGCCGCTCAAGCCGGAACCAAGCGCCCCAGAGCTGCGCTTTAAAAGAGAGGAGGGAATTGCCAGTTTTGTTTTGCGTGTAAATATAAACCGGGAAGCTACAAAGTACCAAATAACAATTTTAAAAACACAGGTAATGTGGCTATAAAAGCCAACCATTCTGTTACTAAAATGTTATGAGCGGAAAGTACCGCGATAGGCATAAGGATAGGGTTGAAAAAATTAAAAAAATATACTTAGACACGCTTATAGAGTCATATGTTTCGCTACTTATATAAATATTGACACTGAAGTGAAGTAGAAGTTACCTCGTCGTGCTTAACGAAGCACGAATGGCCATTTGGCAATTTGAGGTGCCTAATCGCAAATTCTGGTGTATGTATGTAGTCATAGATGACAGATGAAAAAGTATCCTCGACGGCCATATTTACGTGTATTTGTCTACTTTTTTGGCACTTGAATTTAAAATCATTCTTCGACGGCTACTTCGACCTAGTTAGCTGCGGCTTCAAGTAATTTTGCATATTATAAATACAGGGTGAAACAAGGAGACGGCAGGCTCTTTAAATCGACCGGAAAATTTGGTTTCTTAACCTATCGCGCTACGACTTTGTGCAGCGTTGCCCACAGATGGTGCATTTTTTTTTTGTAAAATTTGCGAAGAGCCAATTTACCTGAGGAAAAAGTAAAGAAAGAAAAAGGCTTAGCTCCTATGGAAACGCAGCGACGCCACCAGTCTGCAAACAACATGGCGCCGTTTCGCACGGGAGACAAGAGATGGCGCAACGAACGCCGCCAACGAACGAGCATACGGCGCCGAGAGCCGGCACTTTAGCAGACGATCCTTTCGACTCAAAAGCGGCTCGCGTTCCGCATGCGGCGACAGTCGCAGAAACAAAAACAGGCGCGGTAACAACAAGGAACTGCAGTTCCTTGTCTGCTAAACACGCCACCGGCTCTCGGCGTCGTCTGCTCGTTCGTTGGCGGCAGTTGGCGTCGCGACCGCTTGCGCCATCTCTTGTCTCTGCAAACAAGACGGCGCCGTGTTGTTTGCAGACTGGTGGCGTCGCTGCGTTTCCATAGGAGCTAAGCCTTTTTCTTTCTTTACTTTTTCCTCAGGTAAGTTCGCTCTTTGCAAATTTTACAAAAAAAATGCACCATCTGTGGGGAACGCTGCACAAAGTCGTAGCGCGATAGGTTAAGAAACCGAATTTTCCGGTCGATTTAAAGAGCCTGCCGTCTCCTTGTTTCACCCTGTAGTTTGACACTATATGGTTTGTTTCACCTCAAGTTCAGACGCGGCTGACGCTGCGAGCTAATGGGACCAATCAGACTGCGTCAAAATCGCACAATCATGGTCTCCATCAGGTCTATGTGCGTGTGCTATCATCGCTGAACCAATCATAAACATAAAAAAGCCAAGTGAATTGCGTTTCTGACGCTGCTGGCTTGGCCTCATTTCGTGGTAGTTTCGGCTGCGTCTTGACTTAAGCTGAAACGCAAGTATAGGGACGCGTTCTAGGTACTGCTGTTTCAAGTTCCAGGATGTAAATGTCATCCCTGACAAAGATAGGCATCACTCATGAAGGAAATATTTGATATCTTAGAAATGTCTGTGGGGGTCGAGGTGGGACCCCCCCCCCCCCCTCGAATCTCGCATTGTGTCAACGAACCGCGCATTCGCGAAAGAAAGTAATTTTCTTATTTGTGTATTGAATGTTCGTGCTTTACGAACGCGCGCGTTCTTATTCGTCATACTGTTTAGAAATCCTAACAAATTATTAACAAAAATCAAATTGACCATTAGATTTTACAACGGTTGCAGTCACTGCCCCTTCCCGGCGAAAAAGGTTCATGTACGAACGCTAAACACCACTCTAAAGCATGTGAACTGCTCTACCTCTCCCCGCCGTTCCTCACAATCGGGAAGGTTTTCTCCCTCTCCCTCCTCCATTCCCGCTCTAGGCCGCCGCTGTTCCCGAACAACCCACGTGGTCGCGGGGGAACGCTTTCCCTTCCTCCCTCTCAACCTCTCCGGCAGCCGCCGGTTTCAAATACCCAC
Organism: Ixodes ricinus; assembly: GCA_037355805.1. NCBI lineage: Eukaryota > Metazoa > Arthropoda > Arachnida > Ixodida > Ixodidae > Ixodes > Ixodes ricinus. The sequence goes on from JAZHYW010014241.1 coordinate 111,878, forward strand.
GTGCTCGCGCTGTACGGACACGCTCCCGCGCCTCCCTACTGCCGCCACCCAGGTTCCGTTCTCGTGTGCTCTCCGCGCCTCTATAGAACAGCTCGCGTACATTATTTCGCTTACTTCCACCGCAGGCGCAATAACAAACGTCCCCGTTCTAAAAAGAAAAAAAGAAAACGCTTCAACAATACACACAAAAACGAACAATAAAGACAAACACCTCTGTGTGTCCTTCTCGAACACATGCGATGTCTTGCACACTCATTACACCAAAGCACATAACTTCTCACATAGATTTGCTACATCGATTCCACTGAAAGCAAAGAACCCATTGCAAACACTGTAGGGCACACTGGCTGAAAGCAAATCTCCTTCAAAGTACCAAATAGTAAGGGTGCAAAGGAGCTTGTGAAGGTTTAACATAATTTAGGACAAACCCCCGATACTGGGAAAAGGCGAAGGACAACACGACACACAGAGTCTATGTGCGTTGTGTTGTCCTTCGTCTTTTCCCCAGTCTCGAAGGTTTGTCTTCCTCAACATGCCTTCCCACAATGCAGCAGCTACCGTTGTCAGTCGCAGTCCACTTTGTGTGGTCGTTTGCAATGTTTGTTCATCTATCCTCGATGACATTCTTGTTTGATTTAACGAAAAGCTTGATATTCAGCGCGCCATCTTTTTTCCTTGTGCCCACAGTTGCAGAAAAACCTAATCGATACCATCAAGAGGAGCCTCCCGGCTTATGATGCGGGGAGTGATGATCAGTCGGCGACAGGAAAAGCTGTGGCCATGTACAAGCACTGCGCAAATCAATCGCAACACGACGAAAACCGAGAAGTACAGAGTATCATACGTTTCATGAAATCTATAAATCTCGACCTGCTAAATATTACCAACGACTCTGACCGTGACCCACTCGACGATATCGTGCGGTTGTCGTTGGCCCAAGGCATTCACGTGATTCTCTCGCTGACAGTGAACGAGCACGACTTCAGCCCAGCGACAAAAAAGGTATACTTAATTCTGAGTTGAAAAACCGAAACGTGAAACATTCTGGCGGTTTTGTGGGCATTTTCTCTTTAAGGGAGGACACTACTGAGTAAGTCAAGCTTTCTAACCGTTGGTCTTATTTGCATAAAATTTGCAGCAGTATATTCGTGACTAAGGAAAGAGAATGGCATGCAAAGTATTAAGTCGAAGTACTATATCCGCCAGAAAGTTAAGTAAAAGTATGTTAAATAAGCACTATCGCTTAGAAAAGTCCATGATAATGTCCAGTTTTTTGGTGAAACATACAGTATAACAACCGTGTCACGCGGCTATGACAAGAAATTAAGAAAATTGTGTAATATTTAATATAAAATAAATGTGAACAAAGTTTTCTTTTTCTTTTTGTGCGTTATGTTAAAGATACTGCAGTTATTACAAAACAGAATGGAAATGCAGGGAGTAAGCTCAAAATAAGTTGGTGGCCTAGTTGGTTGATCATCATAAAAATATTAGCGCGAAAGACAAAGGACAAGGAAGGACACTATTAGCGCTTGTCCTGATCCTGCCTTCTCTTGTCCTTTGTCTTTCGCGCTAATATTTTTATAAGAGTAAGCTCACAGCCCCGTTCCTTACAAAAATTTAAGTACAGAAAATGAAAAAAAAAAGCTGGCTCCTCAGATGAATTTGTTATCAAATGATAGTTTTCCGGAACCAAGATTAGATGCAAAATAATGAATCTGAGATAAATCCGTTTCAAAGCAGAGAAAGCTGCATTTAAATAATGCCGGCATGTCAGAAATAATTAAAAAAAAAACAGTTAGTTACAAGCGATTAAACTTTCTGACAGCATTCATCGGGATATTTGAAAGCTAATAAACCTACTTGTTAAAAATCTTATCTAGAAAATTAAAAAAAAATGAAGTAATGTCCTTTCTTAAAAACGAAAAAATTGGGGGGACGTTTAAGCTTTGCCATTAAGAGTGGAACGCGTTACCGTTATCGGGTCCGATCGCAAAGCCTTCTCATTAAACCCGCGCTCGTTCCCAAGCCATACCAGCGTGTGTGCGTGGTCTAGTCGGTAGCGTCACATGTCACGTGACGTCACATGACATCACGTGTTTTCGTTCGTATCTTCCCGCCAAGTTTAGCGGGAACATTTTCAGCTAAATCTGGCGGTAACATTTTTCGATAAATTTGGCAGAATCTTCCCGCCAAATTTAGCGGGTCGATAGGGCAATTACGTCACAGCCACGTGTGACGTCACACGTGGTTGCGCGCGTTGCATTATGGAATTTTTCGATCCCGCCGACGCCGACGCCGACGCTGCATTGTTTGCGGAACGAGCCCCTAAACGCTATCGCGTTAAAAAAAGAAAGATAAACAAGTCTGTAAGTTTACCTTTCTGCAGTACGGGACGGGGGTACCTTTGAATAACGGCCAACAATAGAACGATTCCAGCGAATTACAAAAGTCATACCGCAAGATTAAAAAAGAAGAAAGAGAAAAGAATGCAATGTGCGCAGGGTGAATGATTGAGTAAAATAGTTATGTTCATTGTTCCAGCGTACATTGCATATTGATTGGTTTAATTGATCGTTTTTTGAACTTTCCCATTCGTTGGGATATTTTTTTTTCATTATTCACCATGACTGACTGTATTCGTGTTCTGCGGAAAAGTGAACTCACAGTCTCTCTTTTTTTTCTTTTTTTTAGTGTTCAGCGGACGGTAAACGAAAAACACCCAGCAGATACAAACTAACCTTGTAATCAAGTTAGATGATTAGTAGTGTGCGTTAGAACTCTGATTTACCACGAGGGTGCGGCGATGTGTTGCTGATGTTTCGTGGAGATCTCGGACTAAATATTTAACAGTACAATAAAGTTACAAACCAATGCTTTTAATTTCTTAAAAGACCGATAAAAAGTTTAAACTTTATCATAAAAAGTTGTTTTATTCTCAATTATGAAAAAACAAACGACGACGGGCAGAAGCATGTACTAACTTTGGTTGTGTCAGGTTTTGATCAATCAAATGCCCCGTATTTCTTCATATTTTTTCCTTTGAAGAAATAATTCGGTTCTACTTTAGCCTATAAAACTGGGTCATGATTTTTACTTGTGACTGCTGATTGATGAAACATTTTCTTCGATACATTCACCAAACTGCTCCACCGCCTCGCCGCATTTTACTGGTAAAATGTGTTCGTCCCTTTCTCAACCTTGCTTCATAGTTTCTATGTCAATCGTAAACCAGTACTCTCGGTTTAGTTTCAGAAATTTCAGAGTTGCATTTCTGAGCTTAGGAAATTTCTGAGCTTAGGAAACTGACATTTACAATTTATTTGAAGTTGATTCGATCTATTTGGTTCATATGGTTTATAGAATGAGCAAAATGTAAATCCAGTAGCTTCAAATGAGAACCTTCCTCATGAAACAATAAAAAAGATCACTGTTCGTCCCGGTATGTAATGCGCATTTTTATTACCCAAGGTTGCGAGATTTCTTCTAAATATAAGTCGGAACAGTCAGCAAAAGAAAGTCGGCCCTTTTCAGCATCGGCGTGGCAAAGGCAATGGTGACACACGGTATGATTTGCAATGTATAAGTTTATATTTAGCGAAATATGTTCCAGTGCACAAACTGATATCGAATTCAGAAAAGTCGTTGTGACAAACAGCCACGGCGTCTGCCTGCTATTGTATCTAGGGATCTTGCTTTCTTGATGGGAGCTCAAAACGTTCGTAAAAGAAACTGACCAGACTTCCTATTCTTTTTGTCTTACAGAGTGGCCTGCTGGTAAGCCAATCTCAAACTCTTAACAGGAAAATTGTGTGAGGCTAATAACACGAATATGATGTAATAAGTAATAACATGAATAAGTAATCGCATATGTTTTTCTGTTCTTTCTTCTTCGGAAGGAGACACCTTAAAGTGGTTAGGCACACGAAAATGAAAAGGGTAGATTATTCTCGAATGGAATGATAATCTCCTACTTAGTACATGTACGCAAAGTTTCGCGATCTTTAGAGCTCTAGTAACTGAAATAATGAATCTACAGAATGTTGATCATTTTCATCTGGCGACCAGACAACACTGCCCAAGTTAGCCACACCATGGTGCCTATAAACCACGTGATCATGAACGCTGCCTCATTCTAGGCGCCCCCATGCTCGCCTCGCAACCATAAAAACCACTCACGCAACACGGCTACTCTAACGCTACTCTCACTCTCGCCCCTGGTCCTTTGACCTTCCACCCGCATGCACGTGCGAGATCGCTCGCGGACGATGGCGATCATGGCGAGTTCGTCAGTGGCGATTTCGTCGTCGACTATAGTCCGTGTAGACGACGACCACATTTCAGCAGCGGGGAACAAGTTGGCAGCGAAACAGCTTCCCCGAGGTAGCGCACACATTAAAATCCCCCAGACGACCTTGTTTGTTCGTCCTTGTTTGTTAGAGGTGCACTGGCGACCCTCATGAGCGCATAATACTAACACTGCTCGAAAGAAGGGAATACCCCAAGCGTCGTCAACGCCATTACCATGCGAGCACGCGGCCAATGCTCCACCGCTCTAAACCGCCGAGGAAGCCGATATCACATGCGGTCACGTGATTACAGCTTCGGCGGCGTTCAACGAACTTCCCCCTAAGGCCCCTGATGTGTTTGCGTTTGTCTTGCAAGTAGCGTTAAATGCACCAGTGCACGAGGTCCGTGTCTGAGCGGCCCTGGAAGCGGAATGGCGGCGCAGCACTGAAATGAGCTGCCTTTGAAGGCGCATGGCGGCGGAGCGCCCGCACGTGGCACGTGTCTAGCGCGTTCCCAGAACAATGGTTGGCAGTACTTGTAAAAAACGCCTTTATCACGGGGCTTATTCCTCCTTACATATGCCTCTTCCCCCATTTATTCGGTTTATTTTTTTCTTTTACAAGGAACAAAATATAAAATTTCGCAGAGGGACGACATATTAGTTAGCGTGTTTTTTGTAGGTTACTTTGTAGAGGTTACACATCGGCGGCTATTAAAGTAACTGTAACTCATTAAAAAGAGAGCGGTTTATATTGCCTTTGTAGCGGCAGTTTAAAGGAGTGGTGCAACGATATTCAATTTAATGTTTATCACTTTACACGAGCTTACTGGTGCTAGTGGGACTCAAGGATACTCGCACGCAACGCCACTGGCCAAGAAACTCCTTGTTGCGGTGTAATTTCAAGGACAAAAGCGATCATTTTCATGCAACCTCCTTTGCAAAATTTGATGACGTAACGTGGGGACCGCAGTACACCCATATGACGATATTTGAATGCGGTTCATAGATTCGCCCCGAGCATTGCGTGGGCACTGATTCGGGCTCGTGATAATTACTAGCTCGAGAAGCATTCGGGTAGTGGCCCGTGTCCAATCGCTGCAATGACGACAATAGTCGAGCCATAACAATGTCTGGAACTCAGCGCGTGTCCTGTGCTTTGCCAACCCCAGCGCGTGGCTATGATCAACATTGGAGGCATATAATCGGCTCCAGATCACGTGGCCGCTTGTTCTGGCTGCGAGTTGAGGGTGAACGATGCTCGTTTTTCTTTAATTTTTTGGAGGACTTCTATTGCGTGGGGTGAAAAACGAACGCGTGTTTCATAGGTCATTAACGTCAGGGATCCGTTCTAAGCAATATTAGCAAATTTCAAAAATTGTTGCCTCGCCCCTTTAAGATGGTTCCGTTGCATCGCGTGCCTGCGTTGCAAGGCCGTGATTCGTCGGAGTAGACGATGACGAGGCGAAGGCTGCGCCGAAATGCTGGGGACACTGCGTCTCCACATCACCCCCCCCTCCCCCCCCCCCCTCCTTCCCGTGGAGTGGAGAGCCCTCATGGATTGTAAAAATCCGTGAAGCGGCGTATTCGACGTCCACAACATGTAGCGACTGGCTCGGGCTGCTATGTCGGGGGTTGTGGATGGACGCTTGAGGATGCGCTGGGGTTGTTCGATTCGTCCGAGAGAATGTATGCTGGTTTCAGTCGGTCAATAGAAATGAGGAGGTCCTTCCCGTTTATGTGTAGGGTCAAATTTCTTTCGTCGCGATGGGTAACCCGGTAACTGGCGCGCCCATGGGTTACCCGGTAGGGTAGTTTGTAGGGCGGGTGAAAAAGGCGTGCGGACGGTGTCGTCACGGAGGAAGGCGTGTGTGGACGTTGCCAGAGGCGTAGGCTTGCAGCGATAAGCTGCGGGCAATAATAATAACTAATAATAATAATAATAATAATAATAATAACTTCATTTTTCACCACAGATACATGCGGTGAATGGGAGGACAAAGAAAAAGCTGCATGAACACAGCTTGACGAAGCTCCGGACCCCTCATTCAGCAGCTACGACACGAGACATAATATGTATTTGCAATGAACATTTCATTTTTGCGCATTTATATATGAGCATAAATAACACGTGCGGTTGCGGGCGGAGGGCGGCGATGGTGCGTCAGAGCCTGGTGATTAAATCGGTGTGGTCTGGTGTGGCGGTGGTGGATGGTGGGGCAGCAAGAAATTCCCCTGGTAGATGAAGTGGTTACCCGTAGACGGAGCTCTGCGGGTGTAGCTGGAATGTCCGGTTTGAAGGAGGTGCGAAGACCTAGGGCGACGGCAGGGATAGCTTTCTAGCCAGGTGGAGGTGGGGTGACACTTGAAGGCTGCTTGAATTTTCGGTTGAAGCGCTCGATCATCCAAATGGCGCAAGGATGGTAACTGGTGGTCCTCAAGCGTTCAAACCCGGTGGTGAGCCCGAGGAGCCTGAAGAGTTGCGATTCAAACTGTCATCCTAGATCGGTTGTGAAGCGGCGAGGGAGCCGATGTGAGAGATCCAACCGGTGAAGAAGGTTGAGGCAACGTCTTCCGCCGTGGTTCTCTCGAGGGGCCATGCTTCAGGCCATCGAGTATATCAATCGATGGCGGTGAGGCAGTAGCGGTAAGGTCCGGCTGGGGGAAATGGACCTTTAAGTCAAGTAAAGTCAACCACAGGACTGAGGAAATGCTCTGAGCGTTGAAGTGACGTGCCTGATGACTTTGGCGCGTTGGCATTGAATGTAGGAGCGTGGCCAGTTGCGGCAATCACGCTGCATGAAGGGCAAGACGTAGCGGTCAGCCACAAAGCGTGAAGAAGCGCTGATTCCGGGATGGCTGAGGTTGGTGCAGCTGGTGGAAAAGGCTACGGCGAATTGACAGGGGCACGTAGGGTCTGGGTTGTCCTGGGGACATGTCGCAGTAGATAGTGGTTGTCGACCCAGGAACGGGGACTTGTTGCAGCTGTCGCGAAGACCCACCCTTAGGGAGTTGCTGTAGTTCGGTGCCGGTTGTTTGTGCCTCGGCAAGAACATCAGCTGTTATTGGCGAAGATCTGATAGCCGATACAGGAGAAAGCGCTTCTACGACCACGTTATCCTTCCCGTTGACATGCTGGATGTCGGTGGTAAACTGGGCAATGAACGAAAGCTGGTTCTGCTGGACCGGCGGAAGTTTGTCACGGCGTTCAGAGAAGGCGTATGTTAGGGGTTTGTGATCGGCATAAATGGTACAGTGTTATGCCTCGAGAATATGGCGAAAGTGCTGAACTGCTTCGTATACGGCGATAAGCTCTCTCAGTAAGCTGGCCAGTTCATCTGGGTGGAGATCGTAGCTGTGTCGGTGGGGCTGGTTGTGGGAGCGGACGTCTTCCGATTGGAGAGTTTTTTAGAAAATGCTAACGGACGCCAGGTGATTGTCGACATGTTGCACGAGGAAGGCGCCGACGGCGAAGCTGGAGGCGTACTTGATGAGCCCCAAGGGAGCGTCTGGTACGGGATGAGAGAGAAGTGTGGCGTAGCAGAGGGCAGATTGGCATTGCTCGAAATGTTGCGTTAAAGCTGGCGTTCAGGTGACGGGATGGTTGCCTCGTAGACCAGCCAAGGCATCATGAAGAGGAGCTTGGTAGTCAGCTGTGTGAGGCAAGAAGCGCCTGTAGAAGTTAGAGCATGCCGAGGAAACGACGGAAGTCTTTAGCGAAGGAGGGTTGAGGATAATTTGTCAGGTCTAAGATGCGGTGAGGCAAGGGTCGAGTTCCTTCTGACGACATTTCGTGGCATATAAAGGTGACGATGGGGCGTCGAGAGTGCTCTTTGGATATTGACGAGCAGGCCGTGGTCATCAAGTCGGTGGAAGAGTAGGCGAAGGTGTCATGGGGGATCTTCAGTGTTACGGGAGAAGATTAATATATCGTCAAGATAGACGAAGCAGAAAACGAGACCGCAAGCGACTTGATCGATGAAACGTTGAAAGGTTTGTTCTGCGTTCCTCAGGCCAAAGCTCATGAAGGGATACTAGATCAAGCCAAAGCGCTAATGTTCGCAGTTTTAGGGATGTCGTCTGGTTCACCGGTACCTGCGTCTAGGCTTTCACCAAATCTAGCACGGAGAAGACGTGCCCGCCAGAAACGCGGTGGGCGAAGTCCTGTATGTGATGGATGAGGTATCTGCCGGGGATGGTGCGAGCGTTGATGGCGCGGTGATCTCCCGCAGGGTCGCCAGCCTTCCGTCTTCATCGGGACAAGATGAACCGGCCAGGCCCGTCGGCTGTCGGATGGGCTGGGCGATTCCTTCCTGGAGCATGGCCTTAAACTCTGCTTTGGCCATGCGCAATTGGCCCGCAGTAGGGCGACGGTCGCGGTAGTACGGCGGTTTATTGCCTCAGTAGCGGCAGTCGAACATCATTGCGTTGCATTGCGTGCCTGGTTTGCAAGTCCTCTTCTTCGAGCTACGTAGAGTAGCGTGCGGCCCTGCTTCGCTGGAATAGACGACGACGAGGCGAAGGTTGCGCGAAATGATGGGAATAGTCCACCGTCACAGAAGGAAATTTAATGCGGTGTGATGAGTGCATTACTTGTTTATAACGGTTGAAAATAGCTAAACTTTTAGATTATAACGTTATGGCGTAATTGTCTACTTTGCTTGGGAGTTCTCAGTATTTGCGCCACCATTACGACTGTTGTCCTTCAGCAGGCAACATTGGTTTCTTCCCACGAAATCTGTCGCGCTTGTTTGCCATCTTTCACTCGGCACTCCATATGTCAGCGCACAGGATTCGCCATTCCTCCTCAGTCACCTCTACCTCCTGCCGTTTGGACACGGCCCCTTTATCCCAGTGTACGTGGCACTGCTATCACTGCTCCGGAACATCGCTGTTTCTAACTGCTTCGTTTGCTCGCTCGGAAACTAGCATAAAAGCGTGCTCCGCGTGTTTCGACTCGGAGTCTGAGTTACCGCCAGCATTCGCCGTCGCCGACGCTCTGTCCGCTTAAACGCGCTCATTAAACAACGTGTGCGACGTGCCCGAGAACCGAAACCGAAAGAAGACAGAGGCGGATCCAAAACTACGGTTTTTGTGGGGAGGGGGGCTGGGAAAATTCGTAAGGATACTATTCTCTCCATTCTTTCTTGTGCACCGGGGGGTCCACCCATGTCAAATTGCCCTCCGAAAAGGGGAGAGGGGAGGGTCGACTTTTGTTTGGGGGGGGGAGGGTAGGCGGCCGCTTCCGTCGCCCCCCCCCCCTCACCCCTTGGATCCGCCCCTGAAGAAGACGAGGCACGGGAGGGCGGAATAATCCTCCCGTCTGCCTGGGGAAGGAGAGAAACGTCTTGTTCCTCCCTTCTTCTGCTTGTGTCCGCTTGCGAGCGCGTGAGTAGAAGGGAGGAAAACGCGACCTTGCTACACTTTCTCCTCCTTTTTATTTTAGTGCGGAGGTTTGAGCGCCCGCACCGCGAGTACATTCTTGATTACACGAATAGTTTCGTCCGGTCATCGGGGGTCGCCTATAACATTTAAACTCCTCACCCTACCCTTCCCATAATCACTTCTCCCGTCAGACAACCACACTCACTCACCACATCCTGATATATAGACTGATTTCACTTAAGGTTTACGTCTTCTCAATCACTCACCACGTCCTCATATAGACCTTTGCATCGCTTATCACCCGGGCGAAAAATGCTGAGTCCCTGAACTGTGGGCGCATGCGCAGCGTCCGATTTACCGCACGCACTTCAACAGCGCATGCTCAGCAAGGCTTCACACAGCCCAGCAGACAAAGATGGCGGCGCGAAGAAGGCGATTTTTGCAAAGGTCTTGACTGCACATCACTTTAAGTTCGACCACTGCCGCCGCCAATATCCGACGGAGCCAATCGAGCGTGGCCAAAAGTGCGCCGTCACGGCTCTCGTTGTCTTTGTTGGGTTGCTTATCATGGGCTGGACTAATCACGCAATGCAAAACAAGTGCGGGATTGTGGCGCATTTAGTGTGCGTGATTGTTTCAGTCGGGGACAGCAAACGCACCAAGTAGACGAGCGCCATGACGATGCAGTTTTTGGTGCCGCTTGATTGGCTACGTCGGATTGTGGCGTCGTACTTGATGCGAAAACGGAGTACAGTGTGACGTCATACCGGTGATCCATACGCAAACAAAGCAAAAGGACTTACTTTTTTTTCAGTTCAAGATGAGTGACGATTATATAGTCTGGTACGGCCGGTATCTACAAGTCGTACCTTCCATTATGACGCTGCAGTACAGAGGAGTGCTGAGCTTGTTCGGAAGGCCTTCCCAACAGATGAGGCCGCTTGAAAACTACCTCAGAGATCTCGACAAGAATGGTATGCGCGGGCGTTTATACATTTCTAAAGCAGCGTTTTCTATTTTACCTTTTCTTTCCCCCTAATCAGCAGCGTTGAATGAGACCCTGATAGCAGAGTTATGAAGTCAATGGAACTAAGCTACCCATGATTTAAATAGTGTACTAGTCGTTTACCGATTTCTTAGCCGATTAATAGGTCAAAAGCGGCCCTTTCTCGTGCTGTCGCGGGCATTGTCTTCACCCCCTCGAACATAATTTTAATGCGAATAGCATCTTCGGATACTTCACGCACCTTTTCGTCTATGTATGTATCTATCTATCTATCTATCTATCTATCTATCTATCTGGCATATCTAACCTCTTACGCCGCGGGTCGATGAATAAATAAAAAAAGACCGGCGCCGGCTGGGATTCAGAACTGTTGACCCTTTGATCAGCAGGCAGACAGAGCTAATACAGAGCTATGAAGCGCAGTCATTCAAGCACTCTCTAATCGGTTGTTTATATCTTTACCATAGGACGCGCTTTACAGCGCTGTCACAAGCTACCGGTGCGCGCGCGTTCCATGCACGAGGGCTCATTTTGCTCTCGTGAGGGGTGAGCACGGCCGCTACATCACCCTCTCCCGAGCGCGGGAGAGGGTGAGCTAGCGGCCGTGCTCACCCTCCCCGTTGGTTGAGACTAGCTGAGACGCCAGAAAGTCTGGTCGGTACCATTTTGAGTGTTTGTGCGCATGGCGCGTGCTTTCGCTCGCCTTCCTAAGTGACACAAACGCACGTGCTGGGCTGCGGAGATCGTGCGCAGGGCTGTGAAAGTGTCAACAAATTTAGAATCGCCTCAAGAGTGGGCTGGCGTATCTAGAGTGTGCCGGCCACCTGACGAACGCGCATAACTCCGCACCGTTTGATGCTATTCGCATTAACGTAGATAATCATTCCCAAAGGATGGGTCTCTGCTGATTTTTTTCTAAGTTACATACACTGTTCACGTGTAAGGTCAACTCTAAGAAGAAAATTTGGCGTCTACTTTCCAGCAAAGCATTTGGGAGAGCCAATCACAGCAGTCCACGGAGGGAGCTCGGCCAATGGCGGGGCTCATAACGTGTTTAGACCTAGGAGTCCGCGCTGAGTAACTGAGCACAACGTTTCACCATGCTACCCGCCCTCCCCCCTCTCAAAAAAAAAAAGAAAAGAAAAAAGAAGAGTTAAACGGGGCTTTATTTACCGCAAAAATGAAGTACGCATCTCCGAACGGCAAGTCTCCGCACAAATGTATAACGCTAGTCGTGTAAACCTGATGATAACATTTGGAGAACTGACCCTTGTCTCGTTAAGAAAAACGTCATAAAAGAATTTGTGAAAAATTTAAATAAAAGTATGGGGCCGTTTGACGCGCGTTTTCGATAACCCAGCGCCATTCAGCTCCATGCATATTCGAGAGCTCCGTCGGCGACCATGTTCCCATTAAAAAAAAAAAAAAGAGAGATCATTTATAAATTTTGAAGGAGATAACTTATAGTTCTGAAACTTTACTACCTCGTTTAGACGGCTAGCGCTACATTAAGGCGGCGAACTAGTGTTCGTCAATGCGTACGTTATTCTACGGAAAAAAAAAGCATTCCTCTTTTTTCTTTTTTTTTTGGAAGAAAAGGGGGGGGGGGGGCACATCGTAGACTCCTCATATTTCTTAGACTGGAGGTGAAGGAGGGATTACAGAAACTGACAGCTTGAGAAACGATGGGCGTGGCTAGTTCAGAGCCTTTTAATATCGGTCTCCAGCCAATGAGCGTGAACACAATCGGTCACACGTTTCTTACGCTGTTAGTTACTAGAGGAACGTCCATCCCTACTCAGATCCGCGACTCCCATCTGAACAAACGAAATACTCTAAGGTCAAGAGCACTTGTGACGGACTATTCTTATAGTTAAATAAATTTGAGCTCGCGTAAGGGTGTGTGTAGAAAAGCGAATATATACGCTTCCTGCTCCCCCCACCATCCGTCCTCCACCCGTCCGAGAAATTTGAATATACTCCAAACAAACTCATAAATAAAAACGCAATGGCCTTCATTAAAACATGCTCTTTCCCCATCGCTGAGTATACATGACTCCCGTCGATGGTGTTTTCCGAGTAGATAACAGTATATTTATAACGTTGCGACATTTTAACAATTCAACCAACTGTCGGACGTTAGGGAGCGGACCTTAGGAGGAACCGAGGAACGCCGCCGCTCCATCTTGCGTCGCTGGAACTGGAACCGGAACCCCTACGTCTTCGAGCAGGGAATGGAAGGAGGAACGGCGTTCCTTTCATTTCTTTTTATATTAGAGCGCAGCTCTTAGGCGCCCGTTTCCGGCTTGAGCGTCGTCGCCGTCGCCGTCGCCATCGGCGTAACTGCGCGCTGCATTATGGGACGTTTCTCATAATGACGTCACGTGTGACGTCACGAACGTCACCCTCGTGAGAGTTACGAGGGTTACCCTCACGAGGGTTAAGAGGGTTACCCTTACGGGGGTTACCTTCACGAGGGTCACGTGGGTTAGGTTAGGGGTTACCCTCACGAGGGTCACGTGGGTTAGGTTAGAGGGTTACCCTCGTGACGTTACACGTGACGTCACTTGTGACGTCAGTATAGGAAACACGTGACGCATGACGTCACATGACTTCACACGCATCTAACATTGCCAATATTCCCGCTAAATTTAGCGGGAAAGGAAGAGAGGCATATCCTCCCCTCCGTACCCTCCCGTCCTCCTCCTCAAGAGGTGCACTCTAATTTGGGGTTACAGGAAATTGTAAACGTCTTTAATTTTTTATTATCGACTATTTCAACCTTCCACGTCGAGGCACGGGGAAGTGTTCGAGGGAGAGCCTAAAAGAAAGGACTGGAAGAAATGTGATCGTGGTGACTGGACACGTAGTTCCATGTGGGTATTTTGACTTGCTCGAATTATTTTACCTAGGAATTATCACGCACAGTATTTTATTAAAATACGCAAAAGTAACGTTAGTTAGCGAAACTTTCCAATATTAGAAATGTAACGGGAACGTGTCCCTCTCGAACCATTAGAACTTGTGACGGGAACTAGTTCCAACATTGAGAAGGAGCGAGAAACGAGCTTTCATTCCCGTTTTGGAGGAACGTGTACAACAATGGAATATAGCACTAGACGTAAACTTCTAGGTTTACGCGTAGATCTGTATATCGGATCATTTTGTGTGTGCGAATAGCTCTTTGTTCGTTTTACAGAGTCCGTGATATTTTTTGCTTCTCGGAAATTACGGGTTCACCAGTATAACAAGACACTAGTGCGCTACCTTTCCAACCGTCCAACGAGTCCCACCGTCACCACAGGTAAGTTCGTGGTGTTCTGAGAATAGAAGATGCCTAAGATCGACGAGTGACAAAATAAAATTAAAAAAGAGTTATCCATCATCCGGGCAATGACTCAACATAAGTTCCCTTGGTGGGTGGTTTTCGCATGATCGCTTATAAATGAGTATGCTTTTTACGCTCGAGAATTTACAGTGTAACCCCGCCACTGCGAGCTTTAGACTTCGGGCAACGTTACTGAAGTTGAGAATGGCATACACTTGAATAGCAGTAGACCATTTGGAAAGTCGATGCTGCGAACCGTGAGAGGTTGTGTTCCACAATCTTGAAGAATATAACAGACAGCATTGCGGAGGGCTACAGGACTCATCGTAGCCGTCACAGTAGCGAGAGTGTGTAACGTCGCAGTCAACGGTGTCTAGAAGATAAGTTGTGCCTTTATATTAGAAATATTTTTATGATGAACAAATAAGGCTGTCCAACCTGGAGACCAGGGATCGTAAACGACAGCGTCGCTAGTTACGCGTTCGGCACTCGGAGCTACACCTGGAGCCGCCATCGCTCGAAACGCGACAGTTTTTTGCGATAAAGATGTTGATTCTGCATGATCGATTACCGCTATAATCACTGACATATTAAAGGAGCACAACACACTTTCTGCGGTTGCCTATTTATGGTCCTAGCTCAATCTATGGGCTCTAAGCATATTGAAAAACTGAACATTGCATCCATGCGTGGCCGATTTCTCTATTCCCATCGGTATCAAGGATTGATTACCTCTGAAATATCGCCGACACCAGGGGGCGCCGTCGGACGAGGAGAGCAATGCTTGGTTTCTTAGTATGCTTAGAGCTCATAGATTACGTTAGGATCATAAATGGACTATCCCAGAGAGTGGTCAGTGTCCCTTTAAGAGACACAATGCATGCGTGCCAAATGAGCACTTCGCAATCGATGAGTTTGCGGTATCAGCTGTAAAGAGGGCCACAAAAAGAATCGCGAAGAGAGGAGGGTGAAACTGATAAGCCACGCCCCGTGTTTCTTAACCTGTCAGTGATCTTAGTTACGTCGTCTACGTCCTCGAAGCTTGCATAATGTGTGTACGCACAACTTCGTGAATTTCGCTATTGTGAGACGTTTGCCATCGTCACGTTGTATAACAATCACTATTTATTTTTGTAAGCTAAGAAAGGATGCTTGTAAATCAAAAGAAGATTACTCTCAGTTTACAGGAATCACTTTCATTCTATTAACAATGCTCTTGTCAGGTTGTTGCGTTTGTTTTAGCGCGTCATGGATAAGGTTAGGACCAAGCGCGTGGACAGCTGGCTAGTCTCAACTAAAGGTTCCTTAAGCTCAAGTTCAGCGCAAGTCCTTGAGCTGCGCCGGAACTTCTGCTCAAGTGCAGGCGCAGCCGACGCTACTCGCTGATAGGATTAATCAGACAGCTTCAAAAGCTGACCATCTTGGTGCTCGTCACGCTTATGCACGTGTTCTGTGATCGCTGAATCAATCGTAAAAATAAAAGGCCTGGTGAGTTGCGATTTTGACGCTGCTTGATTGGTCCCATTAACCCATAGCAATGGCTGCGTCCGGACTAAAGCTAAAAGATGTATAGATGCCATTTGTATTAGACTAGACAAATCCGAATGCAAGGTTTAAGAGGCTATGGTTGTAGCCCTTGTTTTGAGCTGCTTGACCCGTAACTGTTAAAAACCGAGTGAAAGAAAACAATATATACACACAATATATACGACGCAAATCCAATACTTTCTTGATACACCTTGTCCTTTGCTCGAGATGGAAGACGGACAACTGTATGAGTGACATAAATGCAGACGAACTATAGTGCACTGACAGGTTAAGAAAGTGAAAAGACTAAGTGCGCAGGAGAACTGGTGGTAGCTACTCATGTCGTTGAAAACCTAAGAATGTTGCGTAGAAAAAAGAAAAAACAGGGCAACTTTGTAGTCGAAGGAACAGACACAGAGACGTTGAGACACTCCCGTCTGCGTCTGTTCCTTCGACTAAAAGTTTTTTTTCTTTCTGCACCACAGTCCGAAGTGTTAAACGACATGACGAGGTTAAGAAAGGCATGGCTTGGCTAATTATCTTCAAGCCTCTTGGTTTGTGATTTGTTTTTAGGCGTTCTTATTGGCTAATGCCCCAAACTCATTGGTTGTAAAGCGATACTATGGTCTATACAAGCCGCGCTCAACATTTCTTGAGTCGTCAGTGACAGCAGAAAGCTGAGCGTATGCAGTGGCAATATATATTTTACAAAAAATCCACGTCATCCCGTAGCTGCTGCTCCCATTATCCGAGACGGCCATGTTTTTGTGCGTGCATTTGAGCATGCGCCGGCACGACTACTGCGTGAGCCTTCGGTCTGGACTCGTGTCCATTAAAACGCTTCGCGCTGGAAGCGATCTCCGATTCATCGCAACCGCCGATGTTTTGCCGGCTTTTGTAAAGCGTAGATTAGGCGATACTTTGTCTCATCCTACGATGGGCTAAAGGCCAAAGCCACGGGCCGCCCGGTCCAATCACGTTGCTTAACATTGATTAGGGGTGGACGAATAATTCTCCGAATCAAAAAGCGCTGCATCATTTCTATAGCTTCGATACTGCAAAGAGTCTGTATCTTGTGGCTTCTTTTGCGATGTAAAATTGATGAGTCACACAGTGCTATTTAATTCGAACCACTGTCACCTACCCATTGTGATCTTAGACGAAGTCACCGAACGTGCATCGAAGCGAAATACCACGCAATTTCTAAGTGGCTTGTGATTGGATCTGGTGGCCAGTAGCTTTTACCTTTAGTCCATCCTAGGGTGAGACGAAGTATAAGACTGGAACGGAAACATAACTAAGGCTGCGGACGAAGGTAAGGTCAACCTCTGGGGGCTCTAGATTCGTGAAACATAAATGTGGAGCCAAAGGTTTGCAGAGCGCACAGATTGTACTTCGGCGACGACAGCGCGGGGTCATCGTCGCGAGAATCCACTTGGCGCGCCCTTTGAACTTCCACCCCAACTTTTAATGCGAAAGCAGTAACTGTCCCATGCAGCGAAGCCGGCGTTGTCCGTGGTCGCGAAAAGCGGCTCTAAATTCCCATTGGCTGAGTGAAACGGCTAATAAAAGACAAAAAAGCACAGCAACGCAGATGCTTCATCACAGTAGCCGACGGGGAGGCTCAAGGTCAAAGCGGACGCGCCTCAAAAATAAAATACAATGAAAAGCACAGCAACGCAGATGCTTCGTCACGGAAGACGGCGGTGTTCGCCGCGCCTGCGCAGTGGGGGAGCGTGATGTCTGCCCCGGAGCGCCGTATGAAATAGGAAGACGTGGCGTGCTGTTTGTAGAAATGCGTTGCGTGTACGAATGCTTTCGCATTCCCACACGTAAGCAGTCTTAAGTGTCCCTGCCGATATTTTTTGTTGGGCGAGTCTAGGACCCCAGCCGTCTAAATCGTTCGACGTCTTTCTTTACTCCAAAGCATCCATATTTTTAATGACTCATTTCTTCCACTAGCGATTCCCGAATGGAACTCTCTACTGGAGAACTTAGCCTGAATCATTTGCCCGGACGCATTCCGCGCTCGTTTTGTCTTGCATCTCAGAGAGCAGTTATTTGCCTTTTTTTTTCTTATTTCTTCGTATGCTCCGTGTTTGCAGTAATTGATTTTGCATGAGCGCGTGGTTATTGATCAATTGTGTCTGTATTTGCTTTGTTTTAACCTCTTTTTGATTTATTTTTCTTTCAAGCTCGCTGTTTCTTTATTGTGACTAAACTGTGAATGATTCCCACTTATGTAATGTCCTCCAATGTGGACCTTTAATGGTAAATAGATGAAATTAAATTAAATGAGCGTCATATTTGTGCATGCGCCGTGATTCGTCCGCCGTGGCCGCGAATGGTCAGAATCAACATCTTTCAAACGCGAAACTGAGGAACAAGAATATTGTGTTTGTACTTTTTCCCATCTTTGTTCCTCGGTCTCAGGTTTCCAAGATGTTGACAATTTCACCGGATCGTCTGAATCTTCTACTATTTCTTTCGAACTTTAAAGGTATATGATATGTTTAGACTTATGTGTTGATTCCCACCAGGAGCAACGTGCTTTTACGGCGGTGCGTCACAACACAGACAAGAAAGAGCACACACATCAGACAGTAATTTTATAGACACAAATAAAGAATACCGAACAAATTAAAACAAATTACATATTTCAAAACAGTTTTCACATCACTTGTTTTTGTTTTTTTTTAACTTAGACGCAAAGACATAATAATTGAACATAACGAAACACCATTAAACGAGGCTTCAATTCGGTTGAGAGTTGAGACCTGGAAGCGCCCACCAAACTAGAACAGTCTCATTCACCTCAAAGAGAAAGAATACACACGAAAGTTTAGGTAGATATTAAACTCGAACAAGGCACTTTTCCCCATTTGTGCAAAAGCACTAAATCATTAAGTTTTTCTTTCTTTTCCAAGAGTGTGTCCATTTGCAGTTTGCTTAGGAGACAGTTATAGTCACAACAGCATTTGTTTCCGAGGTTTAGCGGCGGCTCTGCACAGATGCGGGTCGGTTTCTCGAAATAATTCGATGTTACTCTCGATCCTTCCTGCAGATCAATGGGTTGGCCTAATATCGAATAGCAGCCGCGGTAGATACGGTGCCGACGACCAAGTGTTCGTGGATCTTTCCGCGCTGGACACCGCCAGCCGCTTCGTCGCCCCCAAAGACCCGGTGGCCATGCGCACTCTACTTGCCTGGAACCTTTTCCGCATGCTCCTGGCTCACAGGCACCACCGCTTCAAAGGATATGATCTCTTGGCGATTCCGCTTGAGAGAAGCCCGGTTAGAAACAGCTATTTTTACTATCTCGTGGAAAGTTTTAGCTAAACTTGCTTCTGTCCTCTGTTTCACCGCTCACCGCGGTTTGCTGGCACGTTTTATAGTGCCCATTTAGCTGTTGTAGAATTAGCGGGGAAATCGTGGCATCACGTGACGTACCATCACGTCACGTGACACTGTGACATCAGGGAATGTCACGTGACGTCACAGTATTTACACTCTAACGTCACAACGTCAAGGCACAGCGAATCCCATGATTGTTTTGTGTACGTCGACGTACACATAGTTTCCCGCTAGATTTCGCGAAACAAATTATCCGCTAAATTGAGCAGAGAATCACAGCGTCGTGACGTCACAGTGCGAGTGGGAGAAACGTGGCGCAACGTACTGAGAAGCCACAATTTTCCAGGCTAAATTAAGCTGAAATCTTTCGCCGCTAAATTTAGCTGGAAATGTTGTTTCGCTAAATTGAGCGAAAAATACAAAATTGTGCGGGAATTAAGTGTAAAATGACGTCGTGGTACAAGGTTACGTCACAGTATCACATAATGTTGTAGCGTCGCGCGACGCTACGACATTATGTCCATTATAACATTATGCCCTAAATCTAGCGGGAGGCAACGTTACTAAAACACTCAGTTGGGAAACCCACCCCTTGAAACCCGGACCGCTGGCGTCCACCGAGACCGAGCTAAATACGATAACAGCGCCACCCTTTAGCGACGAGTTGAAACATGAAAGTTGCTTTATATGGCTACTGCTAGAGTCACTGAATGTTCCCACAGTACCGACACGCCCAGGCTCCTGGTGCCAACATGGCAGCTGAATCTTTTTACTTTACTGTGTGTCACCTTGAGCTTTTAGAAAGCTTGTTTTTGCGTACAAACAGACGGAAAAAAAGTTCTTTTTATAGAAACGTTTATTGGAGATTAGTACAAGATGACAGGAGCGTGATGTTTGCATAAAGTTTTAGTTTACAGGGTTTTCCGGAACAATAATTATTGTTTTTATACAGCCATGTCTCATCGGTGGCCTTAGGTAGCGCGTCCCAATTTGGGTGCGTCCTAACCAGACATGTACACGTTACCCCAAAAAAGTAACTAAATACCGTTACTCGTTACTCGCTCAAAAAGTAACTAAATACGTTACTCGTTACCGATTCTCAAAAGGAACGCGTGAGTTACCTCAAAAGTAACGAGTTACTTTCCACGTTACTTTGACGACCAAATATACAACTGTTTTTGTTTCATTGTTTCTTGTTTTCTTTTTAGTACTCGTTGCACTTAAGCAGTAGCTGCCTCTCGAAGTTTTCATAAGTTATGTTTCCCCGCTTCTTTAAAATACATCTCCGACGACGCTGAAGAGTCGTTCTACCGACGCGCTCGTAGGAACGGCAGTGTTGTGCTTCAGAAGAGCTGGTGAATCTTCGGGAACTGCGCCTTCATTGAGGGCAGCGGGTAATGGGTTCTGTGCCTTCCCGTGTTTGCAACCTCCGGATTTACATTCGGTCCGTACCCGTTTCTAGAAGGTTCAACTAACGAACCTGATTGTGCTCGCTGGGTGAAGGACATTCCCAGCTGTAGAGTTCAGTACAGCAACGTTTATCGCTGGACACGTCAGTCGAACTGTCCGACTGACGTGTTCAGCGATATACGTTGCTGTACTGTCGTACTGTTTAGTTGTTTCTTGGGTTGCCCATCTGCCCTTGTCACAATAGACGCATACTCAGGCTAGAATAAAAACAAGGCCGTTTAAGCGGTGTTGTACACGTTACTCCTCAAAAGTAACGAGATACCGTTACTCGTTACTTGGCCTTCAAAGTAACTAAATACCGTTACTCGTTCCTTTTCTAAAAAAGTAACTAAATACGTTACTCGTTACCGAAAATAGTAACTAGGTACAAGTAACTCGTTACTTGTAACGCGTTACGTACATGTATGGTCCTAACTTAGGGGATTCATTGCGGCGCGTCCGTTTGGGAGAAGGGGCTTCGCAGCCCTGAAACCCTTTCTACTCTATACGTTTCGGCACCAAAATGGCCAATCAAAGCCAGAAATGAAGAGTAGCAGCTGACGATTTCGAATGCGATACTCTGACTAGTGCGAGATGGCGCAACCGGCCCTTCCGCAACTCGACCTGAACGAATACGTGCAGCTGTACACTTCCATGAGTTGCCGCTGAGGGATTAATGGCAGCGTTGCGATCGCCATTAGTTCAGTTCTCGAGTACGGATCGTTGCCACTTTTCAGAGTAAGCTGTATGGCAGTTTCCCAAGTTAGTTGTTCTGTTAACGATGGCGGGAGGTAAGTCCGCCAAGTTTAAACGAGGCAGCGTAGCTGCTGTACTGGCAGCGTGTCGGCTGTCGTTGCAGTTCAAGACTAAAGAAGGAAGCGTTTTTTTACTGCCATTTATAGTTAATTAACGTGCACAGCCTGCGTTGTTCCGCCAGAATGCGGAGTTTGAGTTTCTGAAGTCTAAGTTGTGATGCTTGGAATTATTTAAAACTCGGAGGTATCGGAATGACTTTTCAGGACGAAAGAACGGCGGCACCTATTGGCGACTTCAGCGAAATCGACGCCGCATAGTGGCAACAACGAGAAGCTCAGGAGAGGAGGTCGTTTCGACTCTGTCGTCTGCTATCGCTGATTGGTCCTCGTAGGCAGCATAGAAACATACATATTTTCCAGTAATTATTTTTATGCTTCGGACATGTCATTCTTACGCACTGACAAGAAGAAGGTTTCTGCGGTCGAAAAATTGCTTTGCTTTCATATGTCACACCGATTTTACGCTGCAGTGGAAGAAATTTATGGTGGTCCGCCTGCTGAACGACGAAAGGAGACTTATTTCGTCCTCCATTTTGCCTGACCAGCCCGTCCCTATAGATCGTTAGAGTTGCGAATACCGCGTTGGTCTTCAGGAGGGCGAACCTCGTTGAGAAGTGGTCGGCCAACAAATGCAGATATTGTTTGCGTCCTTCTAAGCGGCAGTTGTCGAAGCATATCAGCACCAGGCGCCAGCTCCTGAGTATCGGAACTTTATTCGAAGGAGAAAAAACGAATGTACAATTTTTCACCCCGGCCACAGCTGACGCTTATACTAAATGATTGAGTCGATGCAGCACCACCGAAAGTGATTTGTTATGTCCAAGTCCCACTAGAGCGACAAACAAATGCAAACAACAGCGACAAGCCTCCAACCCATGCAGCATGCTCGCAATGGTACCTTTGGCAGGCGTTTAGTCGTTCAATGCTCGTGAAATAAGCACGAGTGATTGCAAGCTTGCCAAAGATACCCTCGCGTGCATGATGCTCGTGTTTGAGCATAGCCTCTTTTATTTTTCAAAGCCTGGCAAATCGTGAAAGACTCTGGTTTGAGGCTTGTCGCTGTCGTCTGTTTTTATTTGTCCCACTAGTAGGACTGGGGCGTTACCACGCTTGTTTTCTTTGTGGCTTTGATATCACCGGCTAACCCGATCACGCAGAAAAAGAAAACGCCGGATTGTGGCGCGTTTACTTTGGGTGAAACTTTTTGTTAGTGGTTGCAAAGGCACAAAGGCGACGACCGCCTTGACGAGGACTTTTCGGCGCTGTTTAATTGGCTAAATCAGAGCTCATAGCTCCGGCTTCAGTGTGACTTAAAGGACATATTTAAAGGGAAAAGAAAAGACAATCTTTTTAAACAGATTGGATGTCTTTTTTTATATATAGAAATGCAATTGCAACGGCATCAAAAAATTTAGAGCTGTATTTACGTCGCTAAACGAATTTGTAGCTGACGCCCGCGGGAGCCCGCGGAAAAGTGGCAACTAGCAGTCACGTGACTGGCCACTATAGTCACGTGGTGCAAGCGCTCTTTCGGGAGCTTCGTATGGGCTCTAAAGATGCGTCGCTGAGGGAAGCTTTCTCCTCCGTATCCTACCCGTAACCCAGAGAAATGGAAGATGGTCACGTAGCGAACAAATTATGGCTCGCAAATGATAAGTTCCACACTCCCTGTTATGTATGACGCAACGGGCGCGGGGTGTGAGCGCGCATGTTCACAGAGCAGTGTGCTCGAGCGTGGGTTCCTGACGCTATCGGACGAAAGACCTGCCGTGCAGAACACCGTTTCCTCAGTATTAAATGATGTATATATCAACTGGCGACGAGTAAGACGACGGACCTGCTGCCTCGGAAAACATGGCTTCCCACGGCTCTATGGAAGAGTTCTCCGGAAAGGGCTGGTCGTCGTGGGCGGAGCGGCTACGATATTACTTCGAAGAAAATGACATCGGGGACGACCCAAAAGGCGCGCCGTGCTCCTGACACTGTGTGGTCCGACCAATTTGAAACAGTGAAAGCACTGGTGGCACCAAAGACGCCAAGTGAGTTTTCGTTCGAGGAACTCGTCACCTTGCTCCAAGTTCCCTTCGATCCGCGCCCGTCGGAGCTCTTCAGCCGGTGCAGATTTCAACGAAGAAACCAGCTACCAGATGAGACCGTGACTGCATACGTTGCAGCACTAAAAAACTTGCTGCAGATTGCAATTTTGGAACGGTACAGCCGGCAGCGACCAGCACCTCTACAGCTGACCTGCCAAGCCGTTCGAACGCCGTGGAATCGGCGGGAAGCACGGCAAGTGGTGCGACTAACACCTCGGTCAATGTGACAATGCCCCCTATGGACATCATGCTTCGCGATCGTTTTGTTTGCGGGCTTCAGGACGAACACTTGCAACAACGCCTCTTCGCAGAAAGGGACCTGACGTTTCTCAAGGCCTTTGATATAGCCGTACGAGCGGAGAACGCCCAGGACCATCAGCGACAGATCAAGCAAGACTTCCAGGAAGTCAACAAAGCAGAAAAATCACGTCTGACACATCAACGGCACGACGAGGCTACGCCCTGATGTCGGTTCTGACCGCCCTGATGTCTGTCGACGCCCACAAGATCGCTCCTCCGCAGGAAGACCCAGCAGCTGGGGATCCCGTATCTGTAGCTAAAGAACCACGAAGGATAAATCCACCAAGGACTAGACGTCCCCAGACCGGTATGTTGACTACGTCTGAGGTTGGAGGGATGTTATGTATGACGCAACGGGCGCGGGGTGTGAGCGCGCACGTTCACGAGCCGTGTGCTCGGGCGTGGGTTCCTGACGCCATCGGACGAAAGATCTGCCGTGCAGAACACCGTTTCCTCAGTATTAAATGATGTTTATATCACTCCCCCATTTGTTAAACAGCCTTAGCGGAAATAACGTTGGCCTAGAAAGTCTAACCTTTAGAGACTTGCACTTATTATATGCTCGTACGAGATCATTTTTTCGCTTAACATTTGTAAAATGTGCTTTTAATTTGTGCATTAATTTGTTACATCGTTGCGCCTAGCACGCTATTATGTTGCTTGTTTGTCTTCCCGCACGCTTCCTGCTGTTCATTGTAGAAGCCCATGGACTCGTCAAGCTGCTTACTGCAGCTTTTTCTTGAGGCCCCACCATCATAAAGGATGGTAATAAAGTAATTATTATTATTATTATTATTGTTATTACTTATTAATCTTCGTTTTAGAGCGCAGCTCTTAGGCGCCCGTTTCCGGCTTGAGCGGCGTCGCCGTCGGCGTCGCCGTTGGCGTCGTTGTCGCCGTCGGCGTAACCGCGCGGTGCATCATGGGAAATATCCCATAATGCACCGCGCGGAAAGGAGGAGAGGAGGAGGAAGGGGAGGAGGAAGGAGGAGGGGGAGGGAGGAGAAAGAAGGGGAGGAGGAAGGAGGAGGGGGACGAGACGGAGGAGGAAGGAGGAGGGGGAGGAGGATGAGGGGAGGGAAGAGGAGGAGGGGAGGAGAAGGAGGAGGGAGGAGGAAGGAGGAGTATACCCTCACCTCAGTACCCTTCCCTCCTCCTCCTGAAGAGCTGCGCTCTAGTTCGGCGTTACAGGGAGTTGTAAACGGCTTTCATTTTTTCACTTTTTTTAACAAATAATTTGGGATTTTTGAGGAACAACACGTATAAGAAAATCGCCACTTCCGTTTCGACTGATACGATAACAAACAAAAACTTCTCCGTTTTTTTTCGAAGGGGCGAGGTGTCACATGTTTTATGGTGAATTCCACGGGAAGATGGATCCGGAGCGCTTTCGAAAATCCGCGAGAGAGGCAAAACTCCGCTGCGTAGGACCCGCTCCGAATCGATGAGCGGAAGATGGACTCGCATTTTGGAGCGACCCACCGGTTCGCCCGAGACGATCGGCCGTTCAAAAGAGCCGCTGCTCGAACTTGAAAAGCCGACCAACGCCTCAGCAAACTGAGTTTTCCGAGGACCTGTCACAACTGTCACTATTTAGCTGCAGAAAGAACGCGACACAGACCGGGCGAAAATGTCTGTACCAGTGGAGCCCGTGTCACAAATAACGAGGAAGACGCCCGCGTTCGCCTCCGTCACATACCTTTCGGCCGTCTCGAAGCGGCGGGGCACGCACAGCGATCGCCATCGGTGGAGCTCAGATTGCTGGTAAGGCTCTAATAAACACGAAGAGGTAACAAACCATCACTTGCACTGTCGTTGCCTAATCTGTTCCTGCTTTATTGCACGAGAAAACGCCGGCGGCATGCGGTGTAAAGGGCCGCCCACACTAGAGAAAAACGCGCGCGGCGCGCCGATCGCGTTGAAAACGCGTTCCGCAAAATCGGTTGAGCGCGTGAAATCATGCGTTCGCTCGAATGCTTCAAGAGTGCGCGAGGCCTCCTGTGCTGTCACGTGACATTCGCCGCGATCGGCGTGCCACGCGCGTTTTCTCGCTAATGTGGGCGGCCCTATCGGCGTGCCACGCGCTTTCTCGCGGTAGGCGGCCTTAAGGGCCGCCCACACTAGCGAGAAAACGCGCGCGGCGCGCCAATCGCGTTGAAAACGCGTTCCGCAAAATCGGTTGAGCGCGTGAAATCTTGCGTTCGCTCAAATGCTTCAAGAGTGCGCGAGGCCTCCTGTACTGTCACGTGACATTCGCCGCGATCAGGGCCGCCCACACTAGCGAGAAAACGCGCGCGGCGCGCCGATCGCGTTGAAAACGCGTTTCGCGAAATCGGTTGAGCGCGTGAAATCATACGTTCGCTCGAATGCTTCAAGAGTGCGCGAGGCCTCCTGTGCTGTCACCTGACATTCGCCGCAATCGGCGTGCCACGCGCGTTTTCGCGCTAGTGTGGGCGGCCCTTTAAATGGTAAATAATCAATGGCTGCAAAATGAACAAGCCGGACCTAGCGTCTGTCTCCGCATTTTTTGTCGTTCTTTTTCTCGTTCTTCCTCTCACGATCACAGATGTCAGCGCTTACGATTTTCCAAGCTACAGTCCAGGATTTGTATCCTTGATCTACAAGAGGTAGAAGCGTTCGAGCTGGTCACAATTTCGCGTAAACAACCGACGCATCCGAACTGATCGAACTTGTCCAGCCGATTGGTCCGGCGACGTCGCCGCGCATGCAGCGCATGTGCACTGGGAAAATCAAGAAAATGACGTATCCGCTGCTGTCAGCTTCGAGCAAGATCTGCAGAATTCCATGGAGCGGTCGTGGCACGATTAGTGGCGCTCCAGAGAGGAAGCGCTGCCACAGATCTACGAGCGAAAGATGGCCAGCTCGAGCCACATCTGCGAGCGGAATATGTGCGCTAGCGCTTTTGGAGCGCTCGAGATCCGCTAGCGGAATTTGCCATTAGTTTCTAACATGTCGGTTACCCCCAAAGCGACGTCGCTGCTCGACGATCACGAGAACTGGAGCCCTTCGTAGAGCAACTGCGTCGCTTTGGGAGAACCGACATGTTAGAAACTAACTCTTGCGATACCGCGTCCCTTCGAACAGAAAAGGGAGAAGCTTTTAGAGAGTTTCTGGGAATCGTTTTTGCACATCTGATACGGTACGATGGGCCCTCCGGTACGAACTGCGCATGTGCGAGTCTTCTGCGGTAGCATACGCGCAGGTCGTCCCGGAGGTCCCATCGTGCCGTACCGGATGTGCGAAAACGGTTCCCTAAAACTCTCTTTTGTTTCTATCTTATGAGTCAAAACGGAAGTGACGATTTTCTTATAAGGAGTATTCACTGGGCGCCATATTTGTGGGTGATGTCTAGAGCGCATGCTCTGAACGAGCCCACATTACTAGGCTGCTAAGACCGGCAATCTTGAGGGTGCGGAATGCACGTTACAAAAGAACTGTGGAAGCTCGCCATCAGCACGCGCTCAGCAGTCGTGCACACAGCTATGGCCGCCAGTGAATACTTCCTATACTTGTTGTTTCTCAAACGTCAAACTATTTTGTTAACAAAAGAAGGGAAACGAAAATACGAAGATTAATAGGCATACTTTAAGAGCTCATAGGAATCTCCGGAAAGAGCGTAAGCACCACGTGACTTGTAACTTCGCCTTGGTGGGCGTAGACCAGGATGATCAAGACAACAGGCAACCGCCTTTGATTGCACCCTGGTTTCATTTGCCACGAGGCGTTTTATTAGCAGTCAAAAAAGACAAATGTTGAGACGGCCTCCTGACGGAGGTAATTAATTTACTAGAAGAAGACGAGAAACGCGGTGGCCTCCTAGCGGAGGTAAATAATTCAGTCACTACATTTCCCCACACTAATCAAAAACACACTTATATACATCTACAGCACAACAGCACCACTTCAACTGCCTCTGCCAACCAGGTAATAAGTAAGCCTGTCGGGTTACCTACTTGTTCGCCCGCTGCGCCTTAGAGAAAGAACGGGCACAGAAGGTTCGTCATCATCATGACTATCGAAGAAGTTCTCAGGCTTCGAGTTCGAGTCATCCGAATTCGTGGATGCTGCCGGCTCACCGTGATCCACCAGCGAGCTCCTTCTGCATCAAAGCCATTTTGGAATCTTCGCCTCGGGTGATCACGATGTACAAAACGAATCCTACTAAAAACTCGCAAAAAGTATGAGAGAGCACTAATTTCCTTCGTCACCTTTCCTCTCTCCCATCCAGTTCCTTCCCCTCACACGTTTCGCACCCACACTTTGTCCCCAACTTTGAACTCCCCTGTCCTTGCCTATCGGGGGCCAACAGTATTCTTGACCTGATTCTATTTTTCTCGCCGGAAGGTAGCGGAACCGGGTCTCAGCAAAGCAAGACGCGTCCGTGGTAAGCGCCCAAGAAAGAGCTTTGCCGACGTCTTTCCCGTTGCCCTGTGGGGAGTTGTCCTGTACTGGAACAAAACGTTTGACAGCTTCAGCTGAATGCTTCTCTTCCCATCCCGGTCCCTGTCCTCCAGCACCTGCCTCAGAAAGGACTTCTTCACCGCCTGAACTGCACACTCAGCAAGTCCACCGGAAGTCGGATGGTAAGGACGAATTGTCGTGTGCAAGATTCCATTTTCTCACATGAAGGATCTGAACTCCTTAGACACCAGCTGTGGTCTATTATCTGTGACGACTTAATCTGGCAACCCAAATTGCGAGAATATCATCTGCAGCTTTTCGATGGTGCGTCATGAGGTCGTAAAATATACCAGAAAGGCTTCCAGCCAAGTTGAGTAGTCATCAAAGAGAATGAGTATGTTCGATTGGTCCTTCTGTGCGAAGTCTAGGGGCACGCGTTCGAAGATCCTAGTAGACAAGGGCCAATGTTGGACCGAAGCACGGGGAGAGTTGTTCTGCGTTGCTGGCAGACGTCGCACGTTTGCACCAGATTCTCAATGGCAGATTCTAATCCACTCCACCAGACATGCTGTGTCGCAAGCATCTTCATTGTAGATGCTCCTGGGTGCCCTTCGTGTAGAAGACGGATGATGACCTCGTGCAATGCTGCCGGGATAACCACTCTCGTTCCTCTTATCAAGCAGTCCTGGTCAGTAAAAGACGCATTTCTTCTCTGGAAGAACGGAATTAAGTCCGGATCGTCTACGTTCTTGGGCCATCCTCGTTTCATGAGTTGGATGATTCGAGGAGTAGAAGATCCTTTTTAGCCTCTTCCTGCACTGTCCAGCTTGTCACCAGAAGGTGCTCGAGCGGCAAAAAGTAGTTAATCCAGTCAGAATGAGCTGTTTTCGCGGAAAGGGCAAGCCTTGAAAGGGCGTCAGCATGACCAGTGTTGGTACCCTACGCAAAACGATTCCAAAGTCGTACTCAGCTAACAAAAGTCGCCATCTGTGTATACCTGTAGCTGCCATGCGGGTTGACTTCTTCCCTTGCTTCAAAAGTTTAGTAAAAGGGTAATGGTAAGTTGCCAGTGTAAACCACCTTCCGAAAAGTTACTTATGAAGCCTTTTGACGGCGAATACGATGGCAAGTGCTTCTTTTTCTACTTGAGAGTAGCTTTGGTCGGCCGTCGTCAATATCCTTGAAGCGTACTCAACCGGTCTGTAAACTCGCTTGCTGACTTCATGAGCCAAAACTGCTCCTACACCACATTAAAAGCATCGCAGGTCAACCTAACAGGCTTACTTGAACAATACAAAGTCAATACATAAGCCCTACACAGAAGCTTTTACCTTTCCTCACACACTCCTCACATTCTTTTGACCACAACTATTCTGCTGCTTTTTCTAGCAAATCATACAGAGGCCGTAAACATGCTGCCGCGTCTGGAAGAGACTTCGCGTAGAAGTTTAACATTCCTAGAAAACTACGAAGCTCATGAACATATGTAGGAGGCGGAGCATTTTTGACCCCTTACACCTTGTCGGGGCAAGGTCGGAGCCCGTATTTGTCAAGGATATACCCAAGGTACTTCACTTCTCTCACAAAACACTTGCTCTTTTCCGTGTTCAAGCTAACTCAAGCTTGGCGTATCGTTTTAACACCCATTTCACAATGTCAATGCATTCATCATGGTCCTTGACTCCAATTAACAGATCGTCAATGTAACATGCAACCTTCGGCATCCCAAGCAAAATCTTATACATTGTAGCCTGTAAAATAGCAGGAGCGCTCAACACGCCGGAGGGCAACCGCGAAACTTCGAAAAGACCGAGGTGACTGTTTACTTTCAGCACTTTCTTCGCGTTGCCATCAAGTTTCAGTTGCAAATATGCAGCGCGCAGGTCAAGAACCGAGAACGGGCATCATTCCGTGAACGTTGCAAACAACTCGTCCACCTGTGTTGAGAGGTAGTGCTCCGATCGCCACAGATACGAATTTTTCCTCCGGCTTTCGGAACAATGACTAGCGGAGTTTCCCAGTCACTCGTCTTCACAGTAGACAAGATACCACCGTCAATTGTAATGCAGTGAGTGCGCAGGCGAGCTGGTGGATGTTAACCATTTAGTTCTTAGCCCGAGACTGAGGCAGGAAAAGAGGAAAGTTTCAAAGTAGAAGAAAAATGAACAGTCGAGGACATGTCTCTAACACAGCTAAAGACAAGTTTATTTGGTCACCCTCTTATGCACACTCCACGAACTTCACCACAAAACCTTCTCGACCTTCTCGACCTCCAAAGCCAAAAGACAACAAAGGTCTCATCTCTTTCCACCACAATTGTCAAACGACCTTGAACAATCTTGACGTTTTCCACAAAGCAACACACCCTAGCTTCCTCTCCCAGAATATAATCGACTGAACCTTCGCGTACATAGCACACCTCCCCCTCTACTCTCCGGCCCACAATCCCAAAACATCCCTGCAACAAAAGGTACCAGTCCACCTGATCCTCACCCGAAGACACAAAGGAGAAACCACTTACACCCTTTCACATTCAACAACCACTTTACAAAACTCTTAAATCCGCAAGAATGTTTTTGCACTGCTGCTAAGCTGTACCGACACCTGACTAATGGAGTTGCCCATTGATTTCATTCTTATTGTTTCTTTTACAACCCTTTTGATGTCGTTTAACTCCATGTGTATTATCTCTGTTTCGGACCAGCATGGTATACAATTATTACATTCTTGAATATGTTTCGCTATTTCCGAATTAGCCACGTTGTTTTTGACATTCCTTTGTGTTCAGTCAATCTGTCATTTATACACCTTGACGTCTGCCCCACATACGTAAAGCCACATTCCAGGGGATTTCATATACCACTCCATTATCACACGGAATAGACTTTTCTTCGATGCGTTTTGTGCATTCCCTTACACTTTTGTAGAAGGGTGTGAGCTTACTCAACTTGTAATCCGAACTAAAAACCAGTTATCCATAAAACTCGCAGACAAATGTAAAGGAGAACCAAAGCAAAGGCCAAAAAAAGAACTAGTGTAATTTCGTTTTATCAAAAATTTCTCACAACTAAAAGGGATGGTGAACCGAAATGTGGATTTAAAGAAAAAAACAATGCAGGAGATGTAGGCGGGACGCTACAATCCCTACAACACTACTCGTAAGGCGATATCTCGAATGGACGGCCGCATTTTGAGAAAAAGAGGTCGAGACTGAACAAGGCCGACGGGGCGCGTGACGTCAAGATACATAGTTTCCTCCTCTCTTCGCTTCGCTCCTTCAAGGCGGCGAGGCGGAGAAGACGCGAGGCCATTCCCTCTCCTTCTCGGAGAAACATGACGTCAACAAACCTGTCAAATGCGCCTCCTTTTCTTGAAAAATACGGTCATCCGTTTGAGGTATGGCCGTATGAGTGATGTTTTGGTGTTTGTAGCATCCCGTTGTACGCTTTTACCGCGTGTTTTGTGGAAACCAGATTTCGGTGCAGCATCCGTTTAAAGGCTTGTGCCAAAAAGTTCGATGGGGATCTGGTTTTTAGTTCGGACTACAAGTTGAGTAAGCTCACACCCTTCCACAAAAGCGTAAGGGAATGCACAAAAACGCATCGAGAAAAGTCTATTCCGTGTGATAATGGAGTGGTATATGAAATCCTCCTGGAATGTGGCTTTAAGTATGTGGGGCAGACGTCAAGGTGTATAAATGACAGATTGACTGAACACAAAAGAAATGTCAAAAACAACGTGGCTAATTCGGAAATAGCGAAACATGTTCAAGAATGTAATAATTGTATACCATGCTGGTCCGAAACAGAGATAATACACAGGGAGTTAAACGACATCAAAAGGGTTGTAAAAGAAACAATAAGAATGAAATCAATGGGCAACTGCATTAGTCAGGTGTCGTTACAGCTTAGCAGCAGTGCAAAAACATTCTTGCGGATTTAAGAGTTTTGTAAAGTGGTTGTTGAATGTGAAAGGGTGTAAGTGGTTTCCTCCTTTGTGTCTTCGGGTGAGGATCAGGTGGATTGGTATCTTTTGTTGCCAGGATGCTTTGGGATTGTGGGCCGGAGAGTAGAGGGGAGGGTGTGCTATGTACGCGAAGGTTCAGTCAATTATCTTCCGGGAGAGGGGAGCTAGGGTGTGTTGCTTTGTGGAAAACGTCAAGATTGTTCAAGGTCGTTTGACAATTGTGGTGGAAAGAGATGAGACCTTTGTTGTCTTTTGGCTTTGGAGGTCGAGAAGGTCGAGAAGGTTCTGTGGTGAAGTTCGTGGAGTGTATATAAGAGGGTGACCAAATAAACTTGTCTTTAGCTGTGTTAGAGACGTGTCCTCGACTGTTCATTTTTCTTCTACTTTGAAACTTTCCTCTTTTCCTGCCTCAGTCTCGGGCTAAAAACAAAATGGTCAATTGTACTCCTCACCTCGCGTTCAACAGCGTCCCTGAACTCAACGAGAACGGTACGATGCTTGCAGGACACTGGCTGACCATTATCCTTGAAAACAAGGCTTGAGGTGAATTCAGTTTTTGCTCCGGACACTTTCTTGAACACTGACAGAAATATCACTTTCAACGTTTGAAGGAAAGTTTTCTCTTCCGCTGTAACTGCGAGAAAGCTGACCTCCAGTCATAGCTTAACTTGCTACAGCCAGTTTCTACCAAGCAGCGTTGGAAGACGCACATTGCCGTTTCTCACCGCCACTAAAAGCAGCACATGTTTCTTATGACCGCTAGCTACCTCGACGTCCAAGACACCAACAACGTTAGTTTTTTTCCCAATGTACGTACGCAAGCTGAGGTCACACCGTTTTAGCACTCCCTCGAGCAAGAATTTTCGACACACTTTCTCTGGCTTAAGGGTAACTTCAGAGGCCGTACCAACCTCCGACTCTACCTCGTGACCTGCTACTTTCAACCTAGTCGTAACCGGTGGCACCCCCACAACTACGTTACGACGCACAACGCACACGTCTCCGAGATTCAGATTTGGCCGACTCTTTGGCTTATACCTAGTTTCTTCTCCTCTGCAGATACTTTTGATATATGCTTCTTTTCAGCACTTGAAGCACGTTGCTTAAGAAATGCATACTTACACGGATCATGCTCAGAAGAACCACATCAAGAGCAGAAAGTTTCTGGCTGTCGCCGCTGTTCCTGGTCTCGTCTGCTCCACAACCGATGCACACCGGTGGTGTCTGCGTCGCCCTGTTTCTGCAGCACTTTGCTCTGCAGTGTAGGCCGCTCCTTGCCAGTGCCACACCTAGTAGACGTCCTCAAACTTGGAGCTGCCATCTATCTCGAGAAGCGGTCGCTTAATCTCGGCATAGAGACAACCCTCGATGAACCGGTTCTCGAAGAGCAGCGTCGAGGAATTCACGGAAGTCACAAGTCATGTCCAGCTCCTTGAGGGCAATCACAAAGTCTGCCAAGATTTCTCCGTCCTTCTGCTACCTCCGGTAGAATTTCGTTCGCTCCGCAATGGTTGACGTGGCCGGCAAGAAGTGGTTCTTGGGCACAGCTGTCAGTTCTAACAAGGTCTTGGAAATTGGAAGTGAGGTCACCAGCAATTCTTTAAAACTGCGGTATGCATTTGTTCCGAGAAAGTTCAAAAACTTTGCCGCCGCATCCTCTGGTTTCACAGCGTTCACGTGCACGAAAATCTGGAAGCGTTCAGGTAGATCGTCGAACGTTTCCTCGTCCGGGCAGAACTCGTGGAACTTCGGCATGTTGTCTGTTCATCGCATCCGCGTCGCTAGTTGTTGTAACTTCGCCTTGGTGAGCGTAGACTGGGATCAGGACAACAGGCTGCCGGCTCCGATCGCACCCTGGTTCCAACTGCCACGGGACGTTGTATTATCAGTCGAAGAAGAAGACAAGAAACGCAGAGGCCTCCTAGTAGAGGTAATTAATTCACTCACTACTAGAATCATTCAGTTCGGAAACTGCCATAAAGCTTGCTCTGAAAAAGTGGCACCGATCCGTACTCGTTAACCGAGCTAATTGCGATCTGCAACGCCGCCGTTTTCCCCAGCGGCCACTCGGGAAACTTTACGGCTGCTTGTATTGGCTCGGGAGTATCGCACTCGATAGCATCCGCGGCGACTGTTCTATTTTGGCTTTAATCGGCCATTTTGACGCCAAGTTATACACGGTGGAAGGGGGTTTCAAGGACGCCCACCCCCGTCTCCAAAGCGAACGCGCCGCGAAGTAGTTCCGAAATTAATACTCGCCCAGGTCGTGACGCGCTACCTGAAATAACCGGTGAGACATTGTTGTATAAAAACAATATTAATTGTGCTGCAAAACCTTGTAACTAAATATTTTAGAAAATCGTCACGCGCCTGTTATTTTATATTAATCTCTAATAAAAGATACTACAAAAACTTTTTCCGTTTGATTTTACGCAAAAACATGCTTTCTAAAGCTCAAAGTGGCCGCAGTAAAAAAAATATATATATATTATAGTGGTGCTTTTATCGTATTTAGCTTGGTCTCCGTGGATGCCAGCGGCCCGAGGTTTCAACGGCGAGTTTCCCAACTGAGTGTTCTAGTAATGTTAATCACTACAGTTATCATATAAGTAAAACGGAAGTAACGATTTTCTTATACTTTTGTTTCTCAAACATCAAACTATTTTCTTAAGAAAAGAAGTGAAACATAAATACGAATAATAATATGTATACTATTAGAGCCCATAGGAAGCTCCCAAAAGAACGCAAGCCACCACGTGACTTTTGGCCAGTCATGTGACTGCTAGTTGCCACTTTTCCGCGGGCTCCCACGGGCGCCAACTAATTCCTTTCGCGAGATGAATATAGCCCTACATTTCTTTTTGTTGTGGTAAATTTGTTTTATGGCATACTTGTACGTCCAGGCTGTTTAATTTGTTTTCTTTACATATGTATTTTTAAGGCTCGTTTACACATCTCCGGCTACTTACGACCGAGTGCTTTACAACACCTCACGACCTCTTATGACTCGAGAATACGCTGGCCATATCTAACGGGTAGCTGTGGAACACTTTTTTATTTTCGCTTATTTACCTTTCTTTGTGTATTATTATTAATGCGTTAGCATTACAGCCCTGGCAGATGCACCGACATTGGTCTTATTTGGAGCACACGTATTCAAAGTTTTGCAACGTCGCAACGTGAAGGCGCCACAGCCCCACTGCCTGTGGAAACTGGCTATGAAATACGTTCTGGAAGCACCGACAGCTCGCTGCAATGTCCATTGATTTCTTGAAGCTTTGCGATAGGACGCGTAGCGACGGAGACCGCACTGGATTTACTGGTTGCAGGGGCGGCGCCGCGACCTAACACAAGCGTAGACCACCGGCGACGCTTCCTTCGCGAATTCCGGAGCCGCGCAGCGAGGTCGAGTGTCTACCGCCCCCTCCCCTCCTCCTCCCCCCCCCCGTGGCCAGGGTGGGTCACTGGAGCGCGAGGTCAACCCACCCCCGTCCCATCCGTACGCCCTAGCCCCGCTGTCCCCCACTGCACCTCGGTTGCTAGGTGTTACGTCACGGGGCCGGAGTGCGGGAGCGCGTTTTAGACGCCCTCGGAAGCTCCTGCCGCCTGCTTGGAGAACTGTGGACGCACATGGGCTGTGGTTCTGTTATTCGGCCTGCCACGACGTTCTTGACACGCAGTCGTCTTACTGTGTCACCGGGCCGTAAGAGCAGGCTGTTCTTCGCCCTGTTTGCACAGCATGCGTGCACAACAACGAAATGGCTCCGTCGTTTTTCGCGCGTCGCGGGAACGTCCCTTCATGCACACGCTAAGTAAGCTGATCTGCCTGCACCAGGGAGAAGAGGGGTCTCGGAAATGTTCACCCCGCGGAAAAAAGCGGAGAGGCTGCATTCGCTGCGCAAAATGTTAACACATTCCTTCTAAAATTAGGCTGGCGGCAGCAGCGGTTTATGCCCATTTTTTTCACTACTGGCTCAAAAAAACTCCTAACAATGTTATAAACGACTATTTGTAAAAGATAGCACGTACATTTAGTCTCAAAATAGAGGAAAACCTTCGCTCCATAGTGAAATGCAGACACCAGGGCCACCTCAGAGATGGTGTCAGCGAGCCATTCTGTCCTCACGCCGTAAGATATTGCAAGAGGTCGTAATGCCTCGGTCGTACGTTGTCACACGTGTGTCAACCAGCCTTTAAAGTGCAAAGTGTAGAACACTTGGGTTGCGCTTTGGGTATGATCAGAGCGGCCAACACCCATTCTCAGCTCCATATGTGCTGCTGCTTCGTAGATACATTCCACCAAATGTGACCGCGCTGTTGAACATACTAATGGATCCCACACATTTGTTGATAATCTTTATAGTTAAGGCCGGTTGTACCAACGTCGCTTACCTTAATTCAAACCGGCTCTTTCCTATGTTGGCTTAGCGTCCTAAACCTAGCTCCGCCAAGCACGGGTTTAAATTGCGGTTGCACGAATATTAACTCAGGTTTACAGACGCGCCCCTAGCTAAACACTGGATTTTTGTAGGTAAACTGGGGACATACAGGACAAACTAAGGAATGCACGACCAGTGGAGAGGAATCACGTGATATAAACAAACGTTTTAATGTGAAAGCGATTAACTGTCCCATGGAGTGAAGCCGGCGCTGTCTGTAACCGTCTGTAGCAACGAAGCGGCAGTTAAATACACATTGGCCAAAAGCACAGCAACGCAGATGCTTTGTCACAGAAGCCGGCGAGGGTTCACGGTCAAAGTGCATGCGTCTAAGAAATAAAACACAAAAAAGCAGAGCAACGCAGATGCATCGTCAAGGAAGCCGGCGGGGCGCTCAAGGTCACAGCGGACGTGCCTCAGAAAGAAAACACAAAGAAAAGCACAGCAATGCAGATGCCTCGTCCCCGAAGCCGTGGAGCCGGCGGGGTTCGCCGCGCCTGCGCAGTGGGGGAGCGTGATGTCCCCACCGGAGCGCCGTGTGAAAAAGGAAGACGTGCGTGCTGCTTGTAGAGAGTGCGCTGTGTGTAGAAATGCTTTCGCATTCCTACTCGTAAGCTCTGTTAAGTGACTTTAGCGGGCGCTATAGTTTCTTTCCCGTGGTAGCCGTCGCGGGAGGCTGCTTTTCGCTGTGTTTCTCGGTGAGTAACGAATTAAACGTCTTCAAATTCATTCATTTTTACGCTGACCTTTCATTAAATAGGATCCAAAGCTTTAAATAAACACAAAATCTTTTTTACGTGTGTAATTCTGTGCTTAATATTCTGATGAAAGCAGAATATTTTTGCGGTGACAGTAGTTTTCGTGCTCATATTTCGAGTTAAAGGAGCTATCGGGGGCCCCAAATTTCACTGAACGCGAGAAGGACGATCTACTCGTTACATCGTTGGAGACTGACAAAGCATCATCGAGAATAAGTAGGCCGGTAAGATGACTACGAAAATCAAGAATCATGCCCAAGACCGATGAAGTTGCAAAAAGTGACGAGCTAGCCACGGCAGCTGCGAATGCGCCCCGGAAAACGTCGCAGAAAAGGTGCCGAGAGATCAGGTCTCGAGATAGGGGTCCTTGCGTCGACAGTACTCGTTTCTTCTCTGCATGGTGACGCAACTGCTCTGTACCATCGTTGAGCATCTGCTGCAGCCCCAAAGGGACTTGAGTTTCACATTGTGGTGTTCGAAGGTTGTTGTGCAAACTCAGCCATGTTTATTCTATGTGCCCTCCGCAGTCACAGGTTACTTGTCTAAATTATATATGCCCCAGTGCGCCAATATCCTAAAAACAGAAGCCACGGTGAGAAGTCTCAACAACCTTGGGATCTCCAAACCAATAACTCATACCCAAGTCGTTTGGTTAGTGTATAATCGAAAGAATATGCAAACATTAGTTTTCCCTGTAACCGCTTCTTGATCTTGACTGCATTTATTGCAAATTATCTTCATTAAATAAAAAAATCTCTTTCCACTTGTGCGTTTTATACTAATAACCGTAAAAGCTAGGGTGAGAGGTGGAAGCTTGACTGTTGGGGTTCAGGAAGTAAGCTAAAACATCCACATTGGGAGAAAAGTTTGGGCTTGCGTTGTTTCAAGGCGCATTTGAACTCATTGGACCCTCTTGTCTCGGTCAGTGAAGCTCTTAGAATATAAACTTGCATATCTCCACAATAGGTAATGTCAAAAGGTGGCTTGAACTAATGGAAATAAAGTAATTGTTGCTGTTATCCTTTATACCTTTATAGATAAAGAATCTCCATTTATACAAAGAACCCTGGTGTTTTTCATCTTCGTATTTGTATTCCTCACTGTTTGCCTTTCTATGTGAATTACCAACTCACTCAAGTTACCATTTCGTAAAAATATATTTCTTTAACTATACTTCGTTTCAGCTTCCGTCCAGACGCAGCCAAAGCTGCGAGCTCGAGCTCCGGGCTTTCAGCATCCCTGCCAAGCACGCGCTCGTGCAGTGCAAGCACTGTTCTGGGCCACATGCTCGCGTTTGTAGCATCGGCTGTGTCTGGACCGAAGCTGAAACGAAGTATAGGAATAGGTACCTGTCAAGTGCATATGTAAATTATTAAGGAGAATCTTTTTTGCATTATACTGTCTATAAGAGTTATAAATGCTAATATCAACAATTATGATTCTAAGCTTCCCTTGGTAGTTTGTCCTATTGCACACCCATGAAGTGAGTTTTATGAAATACACAATTGAAATTCTACTTATCAGGCTATTTTCTTGCACCACTGAAGATCTTGCTTACAACACATTGCTTGATCAAAGTCATAGTCACCTGAGACATTGAAATATAAACTAACAACAACCCAACAACACTTTCTTGAACACGGTCTTTTGTGTTTCAGATATTGTGGAATAGCTTGATTTTTTATTTGTCTATGGGCCTGGTCAGGTGTGTATCTAAGCTATGTTCGCTTGATCTCTACAGTGAGCAGCCAGCCTTGCCCAAAATGCAGATCGTACAAATTCAGTGTAGTCCCAATATGAAGATGGGCAATTCAGGCTAAGCCATTGAACCGAAGCCAAGCCAATTCATAAAAATAATTTTATACGTCTGTTTGCAGCTGCACCAAATATCAGGAACACCTATGCAAAGTCAGATATAACTTAGTGGAACTTGAATGTGCCTAATGTCAGTGCTCCATCTGGAATAAGAATGGCAGTGCCTTTGTATCTGTCTTTTCAGTAAATTTTACATGATCTACTTCTTTAAGCATCTATCCTTGCAACATGTCAGAATTACATTTTTATGGGAAAATGATTTTATAATATTTTAACGATCACGGTTTTTGTTTCAACAATCAATCTACAATCTGAGGATGACGACCATTCAGTGGTAGTTCCCAGAACTTCACAGTTGTCTGGAGGCAAGTTGGGTCACCAGATAGAAAACTTTGTTGTCATAGCACCGTCTAAGACCAATGATTGACTACAAACGGAGGACGACGACCATCTCGTGATAGTCCTCAGCCTTTGAGTGCCCTCTGGAGGTCTCCCAATACCCTGCAGAGTGTCTCAGCACCTTCCACAACGAGGCTAAAAGAATGCTTCAAGCATGTGCAGCCTCTACAGTCACTTAGGTATAAAGAGGTTACAGATTCCAAAAAGCACGGGCCTAAAACAAGAACTTGGCTCAAAAAAGGAAACACACTTCAGAAATGGCAAAGCACAACTTAGCATCTTTGCTCTCTCGTAGAAGCAAGAAATGTGTCAACTATTCACTAAATAAAAAAAATGCAAAAAAAAAAACATGAAAGAGTGTGATTAAAAATTATTCACTGGTTGTAATTTTATTTCAAAACTTTTCGAACCCCAAGCCTGTTATGAATTATTGCAAAGGCAAAGCCTTGGTCTGATTCGCAAATGATTTATAACATCGTCCACTGTCACTCGTCAGTCCGACATAATGATTTGACAAGCACGCTCAACGTCATCATCACACGTCGATAGGGATGGGCATCGGCTTCAATATGGCTGACACTGGTGCATCTTTCATAAAACTTCTGTATCCATTCAAACACATTTCTTTGCGACAAGACACCTCCAGAACACCGAGCACGAAGTGTTTTTGTAGATATGGGCACCAAACACCCCTTCAGATTACAAATAGAATGTCTCCTCCTCTTGTTCAAATGTCAGGTGGGGCAGCCATTCTTTCTTGCACCTCGGATACAACTGAACTGACTTAACACATTCAAGCCTGCACAGCACTGACTGTAGAGACAGCAACCTTGTACGAAAAGTGCTGATAATAGAGCCGCCAACAAAAGGTACAAGTTTACAGAAGTCTGAATACGTTTTTAATCACCCTCGTATGACATGAACCCTTCGTAGCGTCTGCATTCTGTCTCCATTCACACTCACTTCTTGCTTCCTTTACTTCATGAGCCAATTTTAGTAACGGAATACATATAGCATTTACAACAAGACACTCTTTGTGTGGTCACAATACCAGTACATATGTGATATATCTTTGCATAGGTTAAAACATACCTATTTTGACTTTATTATGATCATGAAAGTGAAGATCAAATGGTGT
Organism: Ixodes ricinus; assembly: GCA_037355805.1. Classification (NCBI taxonomy): domain Eukaryota; kingdom Metazoa; phylum Arthropoda; class Arachnida; order Ixodida; family Ixodidae; genus Ixodes; species Ixodes ricinus. Next base: position 152,363 of record JAZHYW010014241.1, read on the forward strand.
TTAATCTTCAGAGGGTCATGAGTCAGTCAGCTATGAAATTAGAGGGTTTGTGTTTCCACTGTAAAGGAAATACTTTCTGCACCACAACTCCTAACTTGGGGTCTTTCCATGCAACCTTTTAACTTGAACTTTTGATCTCCTGTGTACTAGATCAGTCATTATGGTTCTGTTAGCCTATAAAATTGAGGATAGTTAATTTTAGATTAGTTAGTTCTAAAAGTCAACTGCCTTAGGCTCTGGTCTCTCGCTTAATGAATTAAAAGCGCAAAGGACAGACACGGACATGAAGGCTATGTTAAACCAACTCGCCCACCTTAATATTTTAGGTCTCTCTCTTGTTTTAAATATTCAGAATGGTTACGTAAAGTTGTCGCATATTTGGTAAAGTTCCACCTTTTTGTGGCAGTCGTGCGTTTCATTCCTCTGGCTCTATTGTGTTATTCTAGTTTCTGTGCCTGGGTGTTGAGGGTTGCTCTTTCTAAGCATCTGTTAGTTCTGTCTCGAATAAATACAGAGCTGTACCTTAGACCTAAATATTGCACATATATATTTTTTATTATTTCACCTGTTTTTTTTTCATATATCTAAGTCATGTAGACCAAAACTGGGATCATGACATTATAGCTTAGGTTATTTATCGCCAACATTCTTTTCCAAAATAAATAATTCAGATTCCCAAATGAGCCTTCATAAACCTATTAGGTTTTTGTTAGAAATCCCATGAACAAATGTTAGAATAAGCAAGGCATGACACTAGGGATGGGGCCCAGTTGTTCGTCACAGTTATTTTAACCATAAATATTTGCATTAAAATGAGAAGTGCAGCCAACGAGCAAAAATACTGGGTGTTTTTATAATGCCTACTTCATCACACAACATATGTGCATTGCAACAAAGCACACCCCAAACGTAAAAGTAAATATTCTATTTAATTCTGATAATGATATGAAATATATCGAAGAACAGATGCGATTACCTAACGATTATTAGCTTCTAGGATACTGCACAACATGTAGTAACATGTGTACCTAGAGTGGCGTGGCACATATACTGTGACACAGTACACTGCGTGTCTACTTAGTTGAACAAATAGACGGCGGCGGTCTTAAAAGTACGAAAACTCCCACTAGTTCATCACATCGTGTCGACGAGAACGGTTGTCTTTTCACACCACCCGTCGTAGCCTGCCCCAATACAGTGCTGAATAAATCCCGCATTGTGACGTTATGATTTCTCGTGGCCTCTACAAAGTGCGGTCACCAGAAAAGCTACGATTGTAGAACGACACAGTTTTCCGAAGCTGGGATTTTACTCGCAAACCGAGGAAACTTCACTAGAAGACTGTCCCAAACCTCGAGAAACGAAATAACTGGCATTTTTGTTGTGTTATTATGTAAATGAGTCGTTCGCCACAATCTGATAAAAACGGCAGAAGTGTCGACTATCAGCTGGTCGCCGAGAACATGCAGTGCGGCTATACAACCCGCCGTTCTTAATAAAAGATATGCGTTGTATGTGAAAATAAACAAAGGCCGTAAATAGGAACACTTTAGAGAGATAAGCAAATAAGCACATACAAACAAACACAGTTGACTAAAAAAACAAAAAAACGGAACATCGACGTGAGTACAACAGCTGCGTACCTTCCCCGGTAGGATGCCAACACGCAATCAGAGTGGAGAACCATGTTGAAACCAGGGGTCGCTAAACACTTCACACGACAATATTTTGCATCTTTGTCACTATCGGAGGTCATTCTGTCGAGGCTCTCAGGCTATTGTAGCCTAAAACTTGTTTACAATCACATTCGTCCACCGCGTCGACCGCCACAAACCAACCGCCATGTTATAAATCCGGGATTAGAAAACAACCAAAAGCAAAGCGGTCAAATGTTGAGCGCCCGTGATAGGCGTGTTTTAATGGTAGGTTTAGCGATAAGCGATTTTGGTGCAATAGAACGAAACCGAAACTCAGCTTAGGTTTCCGGCTAAGCTCCGATTTGCCCTAAGCGGCGTTGGTGCAACCGGCCTTTAATCAAACAGTGTGTGCTGTGACAATGAGCAGCGCGTATCACACGCTTACGCCATGCTCACCGTCACAACGCCGATAGTTTTTACAGGTCTAAAGAGATGTTTAGCCTTGTCGTTCGGAAAGCTCCCTCCTTGGCTTGCAGCGATTGGTTCTCCCGAGTGCGTTGCGGAAAAATAGACGCGCAGAATTTTTGGAGTGCAGAGTCTAGAGCCGCATTCGTTTCACTTTACGCAGCCTGTCAACTATCCCCCGACTGCTACCGAAAAACGGCCCAGGTGCTTGGGCCACCTCTCATGCTCGCCTTCTTTAATAATGCAGACCGTGAGTATTTCGTACTTTACTCGGTTACACGACACGTTTGGGCATTTTCACCTTAGAAAAACACCATGTGTAGTTTATTTAGAACTGCATTAAGTGCCGTTGCTTTAGAAAACTGCTCCAATACAGAAATGCATTACACTTCATATTTAATTATTTTTAGATACCCTCAAAGCAGATCATTTAAGAAAGAACTGAATGAAAGTGATATGAAATAAAAATGTAAATATTGAGCAGGAATGCCAAAGAAAAACAACAATCTCAAGTGGTGCAAAAAATCTAAAAAACGAAAATACCAGCATTATCCAATCATTGGAACAGCAAGTTAGGCAGATATTTACAGCCCAGCTAATTCATACAATTCAGAATTGTCTATATTGGTACATGGAGCCGCATTTCATGTACCAGTAGTACGATGAAATCCGGTAAAGGGAATCGCTTTCCATCTGCCAGTGGTATAGGCGAACTGCGGTTCCAGTCATTTGATATGCATAGAGATGGCGATATTTCTAAACGATATTCTTACAAGCCATAACTTTTAGTAGCTAGAACGTCTTTATGCCGAGACAATTCAATATGAGCCTACAAAGTACTGAAAATTGTGTTCCTTGAACCAAAACAACCGATACCTGTTTTTTTAGAGAACATGTGGCACGAAAATGGAATGAAATCCGAAGTTGAGGTTCCATTCTTTGAACTCTATGACATATTTAAGTTTATTAAAACTTGTAGAGAGCGCAGACGAAGAAAAAGTTCGGAACGCGTGCTTATCCTCATAATGATTGAAATATAGTGCCTTCCCATGATACACAATTATTTGGGCGAACATGTTTTTGTATGTCTGAGTTTTGGAAGGCCTTGAAAAACCCAAGAAACCGACTTGTCATTCTTTAGTCGGAGTGTGCGTATGTTTGCCCTAATTCGCCAAAAAAGTGTCGAAGTTAGGCTTCGCTGCTTGTAAAGGCTACTAGGTGCGTGTTGGATTAACGAAAACTGACGCTGAGAGAACAAACATATTAGAGACAGGCGACCAATCTTTGAAAATCTTAAAAGATTCGTCGTCCGTCTGGAATGCGTGTTTTATTCTTTTAGCATCAGTCACTGCTGGTAGTTTGGCTGTCATCTGGCATCTTTGAGTCTAAATATCCAAACAGGTGCCTGAGTTAGGCATGACCTCTAGTCGTTCGGTTTTCATGTGACAACTTCGGAACTGAATTTCCAAACAAGCACCACATTTATGCTTCACTGCAGGATTTTTGGTTCCAAGCTGGCATCTTTTGCCCAAGAGTGACACTGTGGCAATTATGGGGTGATTCAGATAAAGAGCCATAGAAGCTCACAAGAAAAGAAATCTGGCAATAACTGACGTCTTGTGCGTAACTGTATCAGGGCCAAGTCAAACCCCTATAGGAATGCCAAGCTTGTGCGAAGTTGGGCATTTCTATGACGTGCTACCGGGGTTGGCCCTCTGCATTTCACGCAGGTGTTCCAAATACCATCATCGAGAAGGCGAAGGACATGGCGAGAATCGTGCGGGATCTGCAAGTTCACACCATTCGCAGGCTGTACAAGCTCGAGGAAGCCATCAAGTCCCAGTTGATCCAAAAGCTGAACAACATGCTGATCTTCGTTGGGTACCCCTACGGTCTCCAAGACTCGCAGATACGGCAGTCCTTCTATAGAGGCCTTCCTGCGTACAACGCCAACGCTTCTTTCTCCTTCTGGCTCGCGGCCATGATGAGCGAAACGGAGCGAAAGTTTGAGCGACAGGACAATGTCATGTTCGATTCCGAGTCCATGAGCCTGATGTACGCAGGAAACCGAAACCAACTCATGGTGCCGGTCGGTGCTTTGACGCCTCCAATATACTTCGCGCAGGGCCCGAGGGCCTACAACTACGGTGCGCTGGGATCGGTGAGTCAGGCTAGACGGCCTAGATGTAAGGGAGGGAGCAGTTCAAGCCACGAATATCGCTTGCCATTGAATGGCTGACACCGCCTGCGCAAATGGGTTCCTCGTGCACGTGCTCACATTGCCATCTTGCGAGGAGGATCGCAGACGGAGCAGCTGAGCTTGAGGCGCTAGCAGACGATCGACGCGTTCGCCTCCTTCTAGCACCTCGTATTACAAACATGACCGTAATCGAGCAGTTGGAGTTCCTCTCAATTATAAGCACACTATGTCAGGCAAGGTGTAGTAGCGCAACAATAAAGCGAACTCATAAAAAGGTTAAGAACATAACAGAGCCTCCCAAAATGTTGTGCAGTTATACTTTGCGTATGGTGCCTCAAATGCAAATTTGCAGGGAAGGGTTTCCAATTAGAAGTGTAGTTTCTTAAAGCTCCGGGAACAAATAACGCGCTTTGGTCGACGACCGCATTATCTTGCGGTCGTCAACCAATGCTGTGACGACCACATTGTTTTGCGATCGTCTCGACTTACAAAAGAGCATAGTTTTTTTTTAGATTTAGTATTTTTGCTAGTTAGCAATGGAAGAGAAAAATCTCAACATGACAATTGTCAGCCAATGTCTTTAAGCAAGGTAAGCTATCTAACCGTGTTTAGGACTTCGCCGCCAATGTGATGATCATATGCACGTTGAGCGCACGTTGCCCCCAAAAGGAACAGTTTCTATAAGGCGCAAGGCACACGTCAGTGCCGTCGGATTCATCGACAGAAAAAAAGTTTGCTAAAAAATGAATAAAACAAATACGACAAGCTCAACATGATTATCTGAAAGCCGCCAAAAGCCATAGACTTTCGCAGAATGTTCTTCAAAAGGCTGGGATTGCATTGCATGAGACTGGGCACCCTACCCCGAAAATCCCAAGGGAAGAACAACTTGTTCCCCCTTTTGGACGGCGTGGTCTTAATAATTGAAAGTTTTAGTATGACGTATAGGAGAAAACGCAAGCACTGTGAGTCTGCGTTGCTTGCTTCATACTGCGCATGCGCCATACGCAAGCAACCCAGCGAGCTATACGAACGTGCGCTCGCTATCAATCTGCGTGCGTACGTACGTGCACTTCTCGTTGCTCTCTTCGTGCGCGGGACAGTGCGAGACTTACCAAGCTTTAAAAATGCGAACCATACTTCGAACTGCTGGCTGTATAGTCATACGAAACGACAAATCACGTTCACAGCGGGCACCCGGGAATATATTAGGGGGTTTTCGTAGGTGGTTTTCGCCGTCCCACAACGTTCTCCGCAACACGACACGATACCCGGAACTCTACAGTCAAGGCCATCGGCGCGCAGGCGCTGTGGCTGCTTCTTCGTTGCGGTGGGCTTAGCGGAGGGCGAAACGCGGTTTACGAAAACTCCCTATCAACGACATTCGGGTAGTGATGGGATTCGTCGCCGCGGATAGGCTTGGCCGAATACCGGCCTTGGATTTCTTGGAGCAACTTGCATGTGCACATCTAGATGGCGCTCCAACCGCTTGCGTATGTGTCTGCGTTCCGCTGTATGCTAAAACTGCTGGTTTGACAGGCTCCGCAGATTTCTGCAGAGCTTGCGTGCGTTGTTGTCACGTTCAACTGAGACGGAGCTCGAAATCAGAGAAATAGGACGAACCGGTTACCAAATTCCACCGTATGTACAGTCAGCACGGAATGAAACCCGAACGCCGGAACACGTGACCATCGATACAGGCTGCTCCACCTGGAGGGCCCCTCAGAACTAAGGAAAACGCACCTGGGTGCGAGGGTGCGGGTCATACTAAGATGTTCTCAACCCTCGCGCGGGGCGTCTGGGACTTCCCGTTTCGCCGGTGGCGCGCTGTAAGCGCCGTCACTCGGGGTGCTTTTCTGTCGCCGCACTCTCGCTCCGCTGTCGCCTGGTCGACACCGGGCGACCTCTTAACCTGGCTATAGCGTTTTGCGATAGGCCCTGCTCAGACAGGGTGGTGTATTTATTCCACTCCGGAATTGATACGCCTGGCATATCCGGGGTTACCAAAGAGAGCGTCAGCAAGCAATTCCTCGCTTTTTAAGAAGCGACTGATAACCTCGCAAAAAACATGCGCATTGCTCATAAAATTGAGGCATCCGCGTCAGTCTGTTGCAGCATTTTTTAAAGAGTATGGTCGTACGAATAAACAAATTGCATTTCGCGTTTATGACGTTTCAATATTTCGCAGAAACCGCTCGTGTCACGTTGTATACCGGAGCCCCAGTGACACGTCATCAAGCACTACGGGTCTTCTGTGCCTGAAATGTTTCAAATTTCATTTCGCCCTTGCGATACACAAACCGATAATGAATGACAGCGCTGAAGAGATATCGCTGGGAATCAAATACCCAGAGCGAGTGACAGTGCTGTTTGTGTCAGATGTGACGGCGCTTACAGCGCTCCACCGGCGAAACGTGGAAGTCCCAGACGCGCCGCGCCAGGGTCGAGCTCATCTTGCTGGGACCCGTACCCTCGCATCCCGGTGCATTTTCATTAGTTCTCAGGGGCCCTCCAGGTGGAGCAGCCTGTATCAACGGCCATGCGTTCCGGCGTTCGGGTTTCATTCCGTGCTGACTGTACATATGTTTACATAAATAAACAGAGCGAAAGGCATAAGCAAACATACGGTGCAGTATTGTCTTTGTCCCCTAGAACCAAGTCTCTGCCCCGGGCACTCACGACCTTGAAGTGTCCCTGCTCGTGTGCGCTTGCATGTTTCTCTCCCTGATGAAGAACATCTTCTTGCTGCTCTGACAAAGGACGCCTCGTTGATTCACGGTGGACTCCCGTAAGCGGGCCTCGGGAGGAATTCCTCCGGAGGGTAGCCGAAGTCGCCTCTGTCGTTCACCGAATCAGCGCTTTTTAGTCCCTTCGACATTCGTTTCCCTCCTCTTCTTTCTTTCCTTTTTTTCGCGCAACACGCCTCGTTCATCTTCTCATCATCTTCTCTTCTCCGGTTCACATTCGTGATAGTCATAAATAGTGCTAACGCCATTTTTCTTTAAGCTATTCTAAAACCCTCTATTACGGCTCGTAAACTCGAAGAACGCCGAAACAGTCTCTTCCCGCGAAGCACTTGTTGGGAAAGCTGATCTCTCCACTCGGTGATCGACGAGCTGGAAATATGCTTACACCTAAGAAAACAGTCCGCGCTTGGACACTGGTCACGACAAGGGTCTGTCACAGCGCAGTGTGTATATGTATGTGTGTGCACGCGTGTGTGTGTTTGTGTGTGTGTTTTAATCTATAAACACATTCTCAGTCTCGTCATGCGGCGAGCTTCCTTCGTAGATCTGCAGTGATTTGATCTCCCAAGTGCTCTGGGGGAAAGTAGACGTACTAGATTTCCCAAAATAGTAATGTTTTTTAGTTAAAAAAAAGAAATATTTTCTGTTTAAATAAAAGAGCTCATTCAATCAAACCCTGCATTCGCATTGTGAAATCTACATAACTCGAAAATTGTGTGCATGAAACACTACTATTCGTGCCTCTTTTCTCGACGATAGCTGTATAATCGCCGTATGCCATTGATATAATTTCGATAGCGTAACGAGGTTGGTGTCGATGCAGATGATGGGTCACGCGCTGATGCACGCCATCGACCTGAGGGGCATCACGGTGGAATCTGACGGCAGGGGCTCGTACAACGATACCGAGCGTCTCGTAGAGCACTACAGGCAGCGGCTTTTCTGCCTTCGAAGGCTGCTCGATAAGTCTGAGGTGAGCTCTTCCACTCGCCACCATTGCCTCCGGAGTAATTATTATGGATCACTTTGCACTGACGTGACACCAGCGGTTATTGTGGTGGCCTTGCACCTAAGGCAACACCACCTAGAACAGAAGACCTGTGCTTTTCATCCCCAATCGTCATCACTATAGTGAATGCACCCCCCCCCTTTCCCTTCTCGTAACGTCGTTTAACACCTGAAACTGTGGTGCAGGAGAGGAAAGCATTTAGTCGAAGCAACAGACACGAGAAATTAACGTCTCAACGTGCAGAAAAGAACGCCTGGGCGACATGATTGGCTAGCAGCAGCTCGCCGGCGCTCTCACAGTTTTATTCGCATTGCTCGTGTCAGCGTCACTACCAGCACGTCTCTGCAGTGTCTCGTAACCAGTGCGACACCAGCACGCGGCGACTCAAAGACGGACGCGACGCCAGGACGAGCGCCAAACGCCGGCGTCCGTCGTTCAATTGCCACACCTCTCGCGAGGAGCAGAAGACGCTCCTGTTTTTTTTTCTAATTGGAGGAAGACGGTAGATAGAGGCAAAGGCGGCTCGCCTTTGCGTCACTCTCTTCAGTTCAGTCATATTTTCTGCGTTGTCGCAGAGGCGACTCGCCCTTAGCGTCTACCCACATTTTCTTCCTGGGTGGTTTCATACCGAAAACAAACACGCTTGTCAAAATAAATCATCTCGACTTAAAGAAAAAGAAATATATATATATATATATATATATATATATATATATATATATATATATATATATATATATATATATATATATATATATATATATATATATATATATGTATATATGCACACACATATATACACGCATATAAATGCCCCATTTCCGCAAAAACAACCCCTCTTCAAATTTTTTAAAAATACTTCGCTTCACAAGATTGTTTAAGGGGAGCTGGGTGAACATCGTTTGCTTTAATGGGTGATTTTTCTTGCCTAGTTTGGTACGCTGGTATGAATACGGAACGCATACAAAACTCAAGTTATTTTTAGTGCACTTGTATGTTATTTTGACTTTTTTTTTAGTTAAAAATAGCTTTTGTAGTTTTGTTTATTGAGGTAAGAAAATGCCAAACATCGTCTCTTTGACAATCCGGTGGCATCTTCACAGCCTTGTAACTCATGAGTTATTATTTTTGTCGCTTACCAAATACTATGCGGGTGTAGTCCTAAACATGGGTTATCGACGGCCATGAGTTTAGTTTATTTGATTTTCACGGAATGTTTACATAAAATTTGAAATATCGTCGAAAATTATATTTTTTATTATTGCTGCCGATCATATGAACTTTCAATTGGCTTGATGCGATTTCCCTTTTTTTGTAACTTCTCTAGAAGTGATCGAAATCGTCTCCCACTTTCTCGGAATGGCCAAACGGAGTTTCCGCAGGTCGGCTTGCTGCAAAAATTATCCTGCTTATTTTTGTGTTAAACTTTCAGTGGGTAAATGTATTTTGATTGAGAACACTCGTGCTTGGCGACATATTGTGTTTTCTGAATTCTCGTAATGATGGCAACCAGACATGTACGTAACGCGTTAACAGGTTACGACGGTACCTAGATTACTATTTTCGGTAGCGAGTAACGTATTTAGTTACTTTTTCAGAAAAAGGAACGAGAAATTAACGGTATTCAGTTACTTTTAAGGCCAAGTAATGAGTAACGGTATCTCGTTACTTTTGAGGAGTAACGAGTACAACACTGCTCAAACGGCCTTGTTTTTATTCTAGCCTTAGTATGTGCCTATTGCGACAAAGGCAAATGGAACCCGAAAAAACAAATAAACAGTATGATAATACAGCAACATATAGTCGCTGAACACGTCAGTCGAACAGTTCGACTGACGTCCATCGATATATGTTGCTGCTGACAATACAGCAACATATAGTCGTTGAACACGTCAGTCGAACAGTTCGATGACGTGTCCATCGATAAACGTTGCAGCAGCTGGGAAGTCCTTCACTCAAGCGAGCACAATCAGGTTCGCTACAACCTCGCGAGAACCGGGCCGACCGAATGTAACCCGGAGGCTGCAAACACGTAGTGGCGTAACTAGGGGGGGGGGGGGGGGGCAGGGGCGTGCCCTGGCGCCACTTGGGGAGGGGGCGCCGAGCCGAGTCCACTCCAACATGTGCCCTATGGGAAAAAATGCGGGCAGCGGGGCTACGCGTGAGGGGCGCGAAATTTCATTTGCCATGGGCCACGAGGGGCGCGAAATTCCATTTGCCATGGGCGCCGTCACACTGGTGACGGCCACTTCAAACACGGGAAGGCACATAACCCGTTACCTGCTGTCCTCAATGAAGGCGCAGTTCCCGAAGATTCACCAGCCTCTTCCTGAAGCACTAACACTGCCGTTGAAGCCTTCGAACGGCAGCCAGTAAAACGACGCTTCAGCGTCACCGGAAATGTGCTTTCAAGGAAGCGGGGAAACATAACTGATGAAAACTTCAACAGGCAGCTGCTGCTTAATGGCGACGACTACTAAAAATAAAAAATAAACCATGAAACAAAAACAGGTATGTATTTGGTCGGTTTGTAACGGGAAAAGCAACTCGTTACTTTTGAGGTAACTCACGCGTTCCTTTTGAGAATCGGGGTCTTGAGTAACGTATTTAGTTACTTTTGAGCTTGAGTAACGAGTAACGGTATTTAGTTACTTTTTTGGGTAACGTGTACATGTCTGATGGCAACTGACATTCCTTGGTACGATCGTTAGCGGTGCAGCGGATGTTCCAATATCCGGTGCGTAAAGCCAGGGCACAATGGGCGGAGAAAATGGAACGAGCTCTTTATGTAGCAAGACTTTTTGGCGGGGGAATAGCTGTCTTTTGCTTGCGTCCTTGTGGAGAGGCTTAGAACGTGCTCATCCTGTGGGTCCGCACTCCACACGCTCTGCTGGCTGTCATCAAAGCCTTGCTCTCCGGTTAATGTCGCTCCCCAATCTCCCGATAAATAATTTTAAAAAATTGAGAAGAGATGACAGCGAGGAGGAAAGCCGTGCTGTTTGTGTGATTGATGTCCAAGCTGAAAACAGACGCGCGTCGCAACTTTCTCTTTTTCTTTTAAGAGAAGTGCACGCTTTCTTTTGTTGTGACATCATATGGGCCGTCGTGACTGGACAGCCCCTTAAAAGAATACTGAAATGAAACATGATATTTATCTCTCACGTTCACAAATCATAGTTAAACATGATCAACAAAATCTGCTAATGACAATCGCACATCAGCATTTCGAACGGATGGCCATATTTTTCCGTTACAAACGGCCGATTGCAGCGAGCGCCCAAAGTGCAGCTGTCGGAGAGCGCAAGTATCTCGGGATCTTGGCGCCTCCAGCGCCTTCGGGACGTCATTTTTACCTTAAAGGGCAACTCCGCTCAATTCCGAAAAATTTAGGCTTACATGTGATTCCATTTCACAAAGTACTACTCAACAGCTCTACGTCTTCGGATTCGCGAAATGTTGAATATTATTTGTGCAATCTTAATTTAAACATCAGCTGATACCGAAACCGAAACTTCGGTTGCGTCAGGCAACATTAGTCTCGTGTCCTCAGAGTCATGGCCACGTCACGTCGAACCACGTGGTCTTGTGACGTTCGTGGGGGCGAGGTACAGGACACGCGACGCGGGCAGGTCGCTTTGCATGGCGTGGACGGTGATGGCCCGGGGGAGAGGGGAAGGGGAGAGCACGAAAGAGGGGACGGGGCCGCGGAGAAACCGGACATGAGCAGGGCAGCGCAAACTAGCGCATCCGCGTTACGGTGATCACGTGGACGCCGTAGAGCCAACACCGGGAGGAGAAACTCATGACGTCATCGTTCAATTTCGCTCTGAGAAGTAAAAACAACCATAACGTGAGAATGACGTAGTCATGCCTCTGGCGTAGTGGTTCAACGTTGGCCGCTCCAAATCCGTCGCATTGACTGCGCTGACGATCGCGCCTCACGTCGCACGCTAGAGTTGGCAGATTTCGGCGACTTGGCTCGTTTGAAAGTTTGCTGGCCAGTTTATTAAATATATAGACGGAATTAGATCGTAATATTTGACATGGGGTCTTCCTATACGATACTGAAGAGGGCTGCATAGTTTTCTAAATATCAAAAATGAAGCGGAGTTGCCCTTAACGGTCAAGGCTAAGAGAGGCTGACGCGGTTGGGAGGCTTTACCACTTGGTATCGTCACCGCGTTACAACTTGACCGTTCCACATGCCCAGTTTCGCGTTTCCCGCAGGAGTTAAAATAGGTGCGGGAGAAAAGGGAAATCCGGTTTGGTCTCGTTCAACATGACTCGCACGAATGCAGCTTGCTGCCGTTCATACGCGGAGCGGCGCTGTTTTTATGGGTGAATTAACGATATTCGGTTTATTCGTTTTGAATAACGTTTCGTTGTTTTTTCGAGTAAACAGTTGGTGTCTCTAGGGTGTGGCCAAAACGTGGTTGCCATTTGGACAATAAAACAGGCGCTGGAATTTCTTTTCAGTACCCTTTAAAGCGCTTCTTTTGCGTCGCAGGCAAAGGAGCCCGGCAGTAGCCCAGAATACCTCGATCCCCTAGCGGACTCGGAAAACCTGGCGTCCGTGATGGGGACACGCCTCGCGTACGAGGCCTTTCGACAGGAGACCAGTGGCTACCGGGACCCCCTGCTGCCGTGGTCGGATCCCAGCCGCGGCGGCTACGACGCGGAGCAGCTCTTTTTCGTGGCGCACTGTGCCCCGCTGTGCAAGTTCAGGGAGGAGAAAGAGCATTCGAGCCACGGCCTGGGACGTGACCGCTGCCTGCGTCCGCTGATGAACATGAGGGAGTTCTCGGACGCTTTCCAGTGTCCGAAGGGCTCGTTCATGAACCCCGCGGACAAGTGCATCATCTTCCATTAGCGACCTTCATTCCCCATATCCAAAGTTTGTTTCACTCTTTGTAACGTAGCTGTTCCCCAGATGTGTATATACGAATCTATCTAAAACATAAGAAGTATCGGATCGCGTCCACTTTCCTGCAAAGCCATCGGAAAGCCAGCCGTTGCAATCTGCGGAAAAACCTGGGCGATGATGAGGCTGCTTGTTTAGATTTTTACTAAAACGTCTTCGCTATGACAATGGTCACGGTGAAGCGTCAGCCTCTGCATCGTTCAGCGCACACCGTTTGTGTTAGTTCTAACATATTATCAGTCGCGTCATTCGCTGAAATTTTTCGCAGATTTCGCTAAATAATGGCTCTTCTGAGCGCTCTGCGGAAAGCAGACATTTCAGAATTCTCAGCCTGTGTAGGGCACGAAAAGTACCTAAGATATTCTCTCTCAGTACGTCTATTCAGTCACGTTAAGGACAAGTCTACACAGCCGACGCAGCGCTCAACAGTGAATCCGAACAATCCCCTCCCTCGTAGAAAAGAGCCAACGAGCATAAAAAAACAATTGGTTACAAACCGAAGGAGAGGCTCGCATAGTGCAGATAAAGTCATAGTCATGAAATAAATTACCAGATATTAACCTGATGCTCTTTTTGGAGAGTGGCCACACGAAGCTTGAAGACTGGACCCACCTCAAGGGACAGCCGCAACACAGCAAGAAATTCTGGACTCCCTGATCAGCTACATCAGGGACTCTGGAGTCCATCACTTCATCTACATTTATACATAGTCACTTACCCTTTCCTATCAATCCCTACATTCCTTTTCCCTCTCGCCTCAGGGATACCAACCCATAGACGAGTGGACCTTTCATTAAATAAATACATGTTCTATGGAGAGTGGCCATTTCTTGAACGCACGCTCCGTTTTCCGCGGGACTGGCATCAAATACTCGTTGCTTGTTTAGTGGCTCATTTATTGTACGCGTTTCTTATGGTGAATTCGATTGGTCAATCAGCGGCGAGCCCTCGCCGGCGATTGACCTACAAATCTAGATCTACAAATCCGTTACTTGATGCTCTTGGGACGCTGTCCAGCACCAGTGTCTGGTTGGCAATACCCGTTCTTTGTATGCACAGCCATTCCCGCGATTCATTCGGAAGGGTGCCGCGTATGAGAACAATACATTACCTTCACGTGAGACAACAAACCAGGTGCCACTTTTGCAACACTCAAAGCCTTAGCCATTGCAGAAGCAGCGCTCAACGGCCTTTGCGATGGCCGTGAGTCACTCTTCGGAAATTGAAGCAAAGAAAATATTTAAAATAGCCGACTACTATTGACTGTCAGATCTCGTTATCGTGGTTCTGACAACATCGCTATATGCGCCTATAACAACCGAGTTTAAAAATAATTATTGAACCAAAGAGTATTTATGGAACAACTGATTGCGAGAATTATCCGTTTCTTTAGAGTAAATTACATATAGTGAGCTCGCGATTATGTGACGGCAACAATCGAGCAGTTCTTAGAACATTAAGACTTCAGAGATGGTGCGCGTTTACGCAACATAAGTGAGAGGTCGATCACCATTTAGAGGGACATTAACACCCCCCCCCCCCCCAATTTTTTTTTTAAATTTTGCTGCAGAGTTACGTATATTTTTATTAAAGCAAAAAACAAAAACGCAACTGCTCGAAAACCAAAACCGAAACCCCACACCGCACGGTGAAGTGAAGAGGAGAGAGTGAGTGGCGGAAGTCACATGGCTAGCACCCGACCGTGCGATTTTTTTGTTTTTAGAGCGCAGCTCTTAGGCGCCCGTTTCCGGCTTGAGCGGCGTCGGCGTCACCGTCGGCGTAACCGCGCGGTGCATGATGGGTAAATTTCTCCGCTATATTTAGCGGAAAATTTTCCCGCTAAATCTAGCGGAAATTTTTTCCCGCTAAATCTAGCGGGAAATTTTCTCCGCTAAATCTAGCGGAAAATTTTCCCCGCTAAATGTAGCGGAAAATTTTCAGCGCTAAATATAGCGGAGAATATTTCCCCGCCACATTTAGCGGGAAAATTTTCCCGCTAAATATAGCGGAAAATTTTTCCCCGCTAAATTTAGCGGAACATTTTCCCCGCTAGATTTGCGGGAAAATTTTCCAGCAATACGTAACAACTGAACTGG